>OX243814.1:56779-81779 GCA_945859605.1 Lumbricus rubellus | reverse complement strand
ATTATATGAATATCTATATTAATAGATAATATATTATATGAATATCTATGTTAATAGATAACATATTATATAAATATCTATGTTAATAGATAATATATTATATGAATATCTATATTAATAGATAATATATTATATGAATATATATATTAAGCTTAATTGATAATATATTATATGAATATCTATATTAATAGATAATATATTATATGAATATCTATATTAATAGATAATATATTATATGAATATCTATATTAATTGATAATATATTATATGAATATCTATATTAATAGATAATATATTATATGAATATCTATGTTAATAGATAATATATTATATGAATATCTATATTAATGGATAATATATTATATGAATATCTATGTTAATAGATAATATATTTAATGAATATCTATATTAATAGATAATATATTATTATGAATATCTATATTAATAGATAATATATTATATGAATATCTATATTAAACGATAATATATTATTATGAATATCTATATTAATAGATAATATATTATATGTATATCTATATTAATAGATAATATATTTAATGAATATCTATATTAATAGATAATGTATTATTATGAATATCTATATTAATAGATAATATATTATATGAATATCTATATTAAACGATAATATATTATTATGAATATCTATATTAATAGATAATATATTATATGTATATCTATAGCAATAGATAATATATTATTATGAATATCTATTCTTCTCTTCACAGTGAATTTCATTGCAAAACAAGATTCTATGACGATTCAACTCTCAACCAATCACATCGTTCCTCATTTTTTATGTTGCGCTACTAACAAGTCAATCATCGAATCGAGACAAAAATTATTAAATTGAAAAGTCAAGTATCGAATTTTTTTTTATAGAGGGATGATTAAGACACAGACAGACAGACAGACATACATACATACAGACAGACACAGACAGGCAGACAGACACACACACACACACACACACACACACAGACAAACATAGGCTAAACGTTGTCTACCAATGAATGGAGGCCATTTCTTTCTACCAATAATAATTATTATTGTAGGGCGAACGACCAAAGTGAAGTTTTCCTTGAAGTCGAAATGATTCATAAAGTGGACTAAAAATTGTTATAGGACAAACGAATGCTCAAATGTTCATGACTGAATGCTGAGAATTTGGACCATATTGGGTTCGGCCCCTAGGGTTAGGTCTTCTGTTATTAGGCTAATCATCATCATCATCATCGTCGTCATCGTCGTCGTCATCTTCTTCGTCGTCATCATCGTCATAATCGTCATAATCATCGTCATAATCATCATCGTCGTCGTCGTCGTCATCCTGCTAAGTGACTTCACATGGACGTGCCGCTACGCTGGAACCCTGTATAGCTTCTCATTAACATTATAATATTTATATGTATATGCCTTTGATTTTGGGTTTGAAGTATTACCACAATATAAACAACAAACAGTACAATGTATACATGTCGACTTCGGACCTTGCTGTCGTCAGAATATGTGACGAGATTTGAAAGTGAGGCCACCAGCCGCCCACTGTCATCCGCCATTTTCGCAGCAAAGAATACTAATAATAGTAATATAATTATGATGTATGTGTGCTTTTCATTTGCTGCAAAAATGGAGGCTAACCACGTGACCAAATACAACAGACAGCAATGCGAGTAGAAGTACTGTTTGTTATTTAAGCTTATTATACTGTGGTATTACTGGACAATTAACTATGTAGCCTGCCTAAAGAGAACCAATGTGGATAATGAAAAATTGTATTCAAACAAAACTGCAGACATACAATTATGCACTGTAGCCTAACTACCTATTTGGCGTTGATTATTTAATATATTTATTATATTTAATATATTTATTATATTTAATATATTTATTATATTTAATATATTTATTATGCTTTCTTATCTTCACTCGACAGATAAGTAAATTTCTTCTTCAGTCCAACGTTCAGCCAGCACTCGCGAAACTCTCTTGAATGATCTTTCGGAATATTTCTGCATATAGAAGCAATGAAGTGCTATCGTATAATGATGATGGGGAAAATTATAAAAAAAATCACCAGAGAAGATCTTGATGCAGGCTGAACCAAGTCACCTCGATAACTAAGAAATTCACACCATGTGCACCAGATACCGTACTCGAAGTGATGAGATATTATTATGTCGCGAAGCTAGCGAACATAAGTATCCGTGTGAGATCATGATCCAATCATTATTCTGATGTTACACGTCGTCCAACGACTTTCTCTCTCTTCTCTCCACAGAATAATTTAAAATCACCAAAGTGCACCACACTATCGACGAATAGTTCTACACGAGAACGCAGAGTTCCTTCAAATGACAACCCTGCAGGTTGAACGGGAAAAATAGGTAGAAAAGCAATGGAGTGAGTCATACTCCACCTCACCTCCGAAGGGTTAAAAAACGTAGTTGTTAAAAACAGGTGTTAATTTTTCAGGGATAAGTGCCCCCTCTTGACCAATGGGCAGGTCTCCATGATTCTGCATTGCTTAGCCTAAATAAGCCTACCCGAATGGCAGTGCCAATGACATATTGACAGGAAAAGCTCAGTAAATTTTTGCTTCCCACTGCTGTCTTGGGCCCCGCAAACGCTAGGGCCGGGCTTGTGCCACGACCAATAATAAAGGCGTAATCATATCATCATCGCAATGCCTCGCACCTGATGCACCAGCATTTTTCATAGCAATTGTTGTTGTTGTACGCGAAATATTCGTCTTATCAGTTGATTTGAATTGAAGAACAAAGTACAAAAGTCAACGACGACGGTCGATCGATTGATCGATCACGCGATCTTGAACTTTGTTTTGTCAGCGCAAGAATTGATCCGATATTATTGTTCGTCCGCTAAACAGCATTGACAAGAAGATCTGAATTACATCTGCAGGTAGGTCATCACTTCTTCTACACACTACGTTTGTTGTTTTATAAAAGATCTGAATTACATCTGCAGGTAGGTCATCACTTCTTCTACACACTACGTTTGTTGTTTTATAAAAGATCTGAATTACATCTGCAGGTAGGTCATCACTTCTTCTACACACTACGTTTGTTGTTTTATAAAAGATCTGAATTACATCTGCAGGTAGGTCATCACTTCTTCTACACACTACGTTTGTTGTTTTACAAAATAATGCTGAAAAAGGAAACGATGTCAGAGTTCAGTAATTTCAGAATAAAGTCTCAACCTCTTCTGTTTGCTGAGGATTTCAACGAACTCTTTAACTGCATGACAATTGTGTGGATAGACAGAGAGTACATGTAACTGATTTGCTCAATTGACTAACAATTAATTATTCTTTTTGTTGTTCTACGATAGATGGCGTTGCGTGTGAGTGTTTTTCAACGTCTTTGTTCAATGTCCTGTATAATTGTGAAATTATTTATGTGACGCCTTTATTCACTTTGTTCGGAGTTGCATGCTTTTGATTTACACCGTCGTTCTTGTTCGTTGTTCTTCTTCGGATGCTTTTGATTTACACCGTCGTTCTTGTTCGTTGTTCTTCTTCGGATGCTTTTGATTTACACCGTCGTTCTTGTTCGTTGTTCTTCTTCGGATGCTTTTGATTTACACCGTCGTTCTTGTTCGTTGTTCTTCTTCGGATGCTTTTGCAGCAGCAGCGATGACTCAGTTGTTGGGCAGCAGAGATGAATTCTACTTCGGTTGCTTTCCAGACAACTTCATCTGGAGCACAGCAACTGCTTCCTACCAGATCGAAGGAGCCTGGAATCTAGACGGTCCGTCTCCACTATTTTCTACCAACCAGCCCCCCCCCCCACACACGCACACACACGCACACACACACACGCACACACACACGCACACACACGCACACGCACACACACGCACACGCACACGCACACGCACGCACATACACATACACATACGCACATGAACGCAGAGTATCTACGCGATGCCGTTCATTGAACGTAGAATCAGTTGACGAGTACATTTCGGGTCGTCCAGAGTGGGTTATGAGTGGCTGATTGAAACAATTTTCGTTTGTTTCTTACATTAAAAACGATCAAATTTGATTGAATTTGATTGAATTTGATTGACTGTTTAAAGTTAAAGCTTATTTTTTTATTTGAAAGCGAACAGTTTGAGTGAATTAGTGCAAGGTAGAGACTACTAGAGAACGTTAGTTTATTCAAGAGGTCATTCGTGTAAAAACCCTTCTCATAGTTGCATTGCGTACTTGCTCTATCAGCGACTCAGATGGTGTTATATCTGCGGCTATAAGATGACATTGTAATAATATTATGGAAGTACAATTATATTGACGATGTTGTTCTTTGTTCTTTGTTGTTTGTTTGTGTGTGCGTGTGTGTGTGTGCGTGTGTGTGTGTGACAGGGAAAGGAGTGAACAGCTGGGATACGTTTAGCCGCGAAGAGGGACGAGTGTTGAACGGCGACACAGGAGACATAGCATGTGACAGCTACCACAAATACGAAGACGATATCTCCATGCTCAAGCAACTCGGCGTACGTACACAAACACACTGCAGCGGCGCAACTGAATCCCGTCGCATGCTTTACGGCCAGAAGTTTTCTTGGTGGGGGGTGGGGGGGGAGGAATGGCGTCTTTTCGCATCGAGATTTTAAATGTTCATTACTCGGGATGGGGTAAGATTTTTGGATCGTGAACCCCCCCCTTCCTGTGTTTGTTCTCGGGTGCTAAGATTATTCGTTGAAAATTTGGGAGCAATGGGTCACCTGGATCAGAAATTTTTATGAAACATTATACATATTTACATAGTCACATTTCTTCTTTATATGGATAGATGAACATTTTATGTATACACATAAATTATGATTGTTTGCGTATATATTTGATTGTATTCAATGACAATCATTATGGTATCATGAAGCGCTGTGCCATAATAATATTATGTGTAGTCATATGAGTATAATTCGCTGCAGGTGTCTCACTATCGCTTCTCGCTGTCGTGGGCACGGATCCTACCGAATGGAACAACGGAGAAGATAAACGAGAAAGGAATCGATTACTACAATCGACTGATCAACGGTCTGCTGTCTGCTGGCATCACTCCAGTCGTCACGATCTACCACTGGGATCATCCACAGACGCTGGAAGATGCCGGTGGATGGAGGAATGCGAGAATAGTCGACCAGTTCAACGACTACGCCAGACTCTGCTTTGCACGATTTGGAGATCGGGTAAAACACATTGCGACACATACATGTATATAACTCACACACAATATAACTCTGCAGACTCAATATACATATCTGTGAATATTCAAGGAATCGTGTTATGCCCAACTTTAACCATTGCACGGAAATCACTTTCGCACATACCAATGGATCAAATAATAATGATAATAATTATAATGATAAGAATAACAACAACAATAATAATAATGATGATTATGATGATGATAATATCATAATTACAATAATAATAGCTACAACAACAATAATAAAACGATTTCTATTGCGCCGTAACACTGCTATAGGTACGCCTCACATACTACGCTAACAGCAGTGTCCAGGGGCGCAACCAGAAATTTTTTCTGGGGGGTGCTCAGATGGTGCGAAGTAGCGAGTTCCAAAGGAACTTGCTTGATTGTGTAATCTTAAAGACCGAATGACCCCTACCCCCCCCCCCCCCCACGCACCAAAAAACTCATCGGATTTGGAAAAATTGCGTGGGTCACCTTTTTAGCCTGGGGGGTGCTCAAGCACCCCCCAGCACCCCCCTAGTTGCGCCACTGGCAGTGTCATTCCGAACCCATTAGTGCCCAGCGTCCGTTGTAACGGACGCTTAGAAAACACGTTGCCAAAATTAGAGCCAACTGTATAATATTGCCATCACTATTTTTTAATTGGCTATAGATTCCACTATTGTGATTGCCGGATTATGTGATTTGGAAATATTTTATAGGTTGTGTTGATGGGTTTACTATCAAAACCGCGCACACAAAACCGCGCACACAAAACCGCGATTCACAAAACCGCGCACCCTCAGAACCGCGCACAATCATTACCGCGCACGATCATAACCACTCTTGTTTGAGCATCTGTTTAAGCGGTGTCACGACAACTGGTCTACATACAAATGGTCCAGCGCTTGAGAAATGGAAGGTGGATTAACCCTCGGGCTACCAGGGGGGGTAACCACCCCCCTAGGTTTTTCCCAAATAAAACTTTTTGCGTTTGAAATAAAATTTTGACGTTTTAGGTAGCTGTAGAGGATTCATTTGCGCACATTTTGAGCTAAAATGTGTGATGATTTACCATACCACACGATATACCCGAGGCACCAGGGGGGGGGGGTGGATACCACCCCCCTTAGACTATCGGCTATATCTTATCCGTCCTTTGACATGAAGAGACACAAATTACACCATTCTGTAGAAAGAATGTGGGGCTACATTTTGGTGGTCACGGAGTTGTCTTTTGACAACCGGAAGTGCTCAAAATAAATTAAAATATATAAAAAGGTGTTTTATTTTCATAATATTTTCATGTTTTTCCTATTAAAAATTATTCATAATTAATTTTTCAAGAGAAATAAATTATGCCATTCTCTAGAGGGCATTTAGGGCTATTTTTTATACTAGTTAATTTGATATTTGATGACCGGAAGTGCTCAAAATAAATTTAAATGTGTGAAAATGTTGGGGTTTTTTTACAACGCAAACCGATAAGTCTGCGTAAACGTTTTTCAGCAGCTAATACATGTTTTTTCCCTTTTTATTGTAATTAAAACTATCTTATTACTAGTTTTTATAGTTGGATATTGGACTTTATTATATGTAAACTATTTTTAAATAAATAAATTATGTTAAAAACACAGAATCTAATATTTTGCTTATGCGAAAGTATACATTTTGTGGAATCGACGGGTGCCTACGGTAAAAAATTCATAACTTCGGGGTGCTTTCATATATTTTAAACCTAAATATACCATTTTGTGCAGAAATGAATGCTAAATCCATTGGTGTATTACAAGTTATGATATCTCAAACCAAACCCAAAATCCAGGGGGGGTGGTAACCACCCCCCCTTGGTAGTCAGTGTTACAAAAAAGCTTGGTAGCCCGAGGGTTAAATTATTTAGAGGTGAAATGGAGGCTGGGTTGTTGAAAAACGCAAGAGAAATTGAGGCTGGATGAAGGTTCTTTTACAGGTAAAATAGAAGCTGGATTAACGAAAATAACGCATGAGAAATGGATGCTAGATGAAGCTATTTTTAGATATGAAATAGAAGCTAAATCGATGAAAAACGCTTAAGAAACTTAAGCTGGATGAAGGTATTTTTCGGAATCAAAATAATGTCCTTAGACACCCAAAAATCGAAAAGCGTTGATAACACTGGAATCAAAACTATGTTTTTAGACACCCGAAAATTGTTGATAACACTAAAATCAAAATGATATCATTAGACACCCAAAAATCGATGATAGCACTGGAATAAAAATGAAATTCTTAAACATCTGAAAATTGATAATAACACCGGAATCAAAATAATGTCCTTAGACACCAAAAAATCGTTGGTAACACTGGAATCAAAATGATATTCTAAGACACCCGAAAATCGTTGATAACACTGGAATCAAAACTATGTTTTAGACACCCGAATATTGTTGATAACACTATAATCAAAATGATGTCTTTAGACACCCGAAAATTCTTGGTAGCACTAAATTAAAATAATATCTCAAACCATCCAAAAATAGTTGAAAACATTAGAATCAAAATTATGTTCTGAGACACTCAGAAATCGTTGATAACACTATGATCAAAATGATGTCCGTAGACACCCGAAAATCGTTGGAAACACTCTAATCAAAATGATATTCTTAAACACCCGAAAATCGTTGATAACACTGGAATCAAAATAATGTCCTTAGACACCCGAAAATCGTCGGTAACTCTAGAATCAAACTGATATTCTTAGACACCCGAAAATCGTTGATAACACTGGAATCAAAACGATGTTTTTAGACACCCAAAAATCGTTGATAACACTAGAATCAAAATTATATCCTTAGACACCCGAAAATAGTTGATAACACCGGAATCAAAACAATGCTTTTAGACACCCGAAAATTGTTGATAACCCTATAATCAAAATCATGTCCTTAGACACCCGAAAATTGTTAATAACACTGTAGTCAAAATAATGTCTTTAGACGCTCGAAAAGATATTTTAAACAAAATTTGACGACTAAAAAAGGTGTCTTCAGAAATTTTGACAGCTAAAAAAATTTCCTCAGTAAGTTTTAAGACTAAAATAAGATGTCTTCAGAATTTTTGACTACTTAAAAAAATTTTGGCAACTAAAAAAATGTCTTCACAAATTTTTAAAACTAAAGTAAGGTGCCATCAGAAATTTTGAGAAATAAAAAAAGATGTCTTCAGACATTTTGACACCTAAACAAAGGTGTCTCCAGAAAATTTGATGACTAAACAAATATGTCTTCAGACATTTTACCACTAAAAAAGGTGTTTCAGACATTTTGACTACTAAAAAGTCGTCAGAAATTCTCCGCCGAAGAAACAATATCGAAATAAAATCCTGGCTACGGTCTTGGAGGCCTGGGAAAGTTGTGCAGTTCTAAAAATTTCTTTTAAAAGCCGTGCATTCTAATACTTGTAGTCGGCGACTCTGCAAAACGACTTCTTATTTTAAGTTTTCATGATTTTTATCGTTCATAAATAGCTGACAAAAAGAGCCTTAAAAGGGCTCAAGTTGAGGTCAACAGAGCTAAAAATGCGTTGGCGGCTGGGGCTCCGCTGGGGGAGCTCACGACGCTCCCCCAGACCCCCTAGTCGGTATGGGCTTCGTGCCTTCGGCACTCGCAGCTTCGCGCCTTCGGCGCTTCGTAAAAAATGTATAGTTGGGATTAGGGCTTCAGCCCCCCCAAACCTGAATTCCTGGCACCGCCACTGAAGATCGTAATACGTGGAGAAGGTTAATTATAGCGGTCGCTAGGAGCCTAAGATTCAAAGAATCGACGGCATAACGTATGAAAATGGAAGCTGGATGAAGGTATTTTTAGATATGAAATAGAAGCTGGATGCATGTTGAAATACTTGAATGCGGTTATGATCGTGCGCGGTAATGATCGTGCGCGGTTCTGAGGGTGCGCGGTTTTGTGAATCGCGGTTTTGTGTGCGCGGTTTTGACCGGATACCGTGTTGATGTTTCTACTGCAACATGTCGAAACGCCTCGCTACCACTAGTAAAAAATTGGGGGGGGGGTATTGAACCAGGAGGAATTTAAAGAAACTGTTATTGTTGTTTATAGTAGACATTATGGGTCAATATGCTGACAGAATATTATCCAAATTACCAGTAATTTTTCTAATGAAATTTCGATTGCAATGTAAACGTCCGTTATAATGGACGTCGGGCACTAGCCCCGAGATGACGTTTCCTACAGCAAGTCTCCAAGCGTCATTGTCCCAACAATAATAATAATTGCCTCTGACATTGCATCGTCAGCTGCAATTTATTCAGACTGGCGACTCATTATTTTGACATGAATCTGGTAGACTTCTGCACTCCTGACATGAGTTTGGGTACGACGGTGCATGTACTTGAGGAACCTGCAGTGCACACAGGTCAAGTTACGTTGAAAGTCATAGCAGCAGCTGCAGGCTGCAGGCAGAAAGAACTAGTATCATGCCTCACTGTATGCCTACTGATGATAATGCTAGCGTGACCGCTGTGTTGTAAGAGGCGTCTACAATGTACACCCAACGCCTGGGGACCGGACTCAATCCCTGTCCTTCCTCTCTGTAACCCTAACCCTTCCCCACCCGACGTATACGCTTTGGCTCATTTCTAATTTCCTCTGTTTTGCACTGGTTCAAGATGCGCCCACTCTGTATATCATTTAATAAACCTATGTGCATACTGTATAGTGTCCAGTGCATGAACTTTTTGGATTGTGAACGAAGGTCGTGTGCAGGTATAGTAAGAGCCAGAAGAAAGTCATGTCTGTTTTTCAAACTTCGATAATGTTCCTCCTCTACAATCAAGGCATGGGCGGGGTTGATAAGTAAGATTGGCGCGATGCTTGTTACGTGATATGAATCAGGCAATGGAAATTATTGTGATACCCAATCAGTCTACCTGTTTGACATAACTTGTTATCACTTACAAAGTTTACTAAGGCAGCAATAGTCTGCAACAGTTGGCTGCAAGTGTACTAACAAGTGTCATGGCGTACCATCCAGTACTCAAATGTAGTGGCGTACCATCCATCCGAGGTCAACGTGCTGCTGCAGTACTGTGAGCCTGATGCACAAAGCGATTTTAACATTCATTAGAATGTGCTTGGAAACACAAACTGCCATTGCAGTGCTTGAGAAATGAGAGCCACAAGCACTTCACAATGCATGCAACGCTCGTAAATAAGCTGGCGCCCTGCACTTGGCATTAGATAAATGTAGATAATTAGCTCATAATAATTATAGTAAATATAGATGCTGCAGATCGTCAAAATCTTTCACCGAACATTGTATGAAATAGGAAGGAGGCTTGTTTTTGTGATGGTAATTAATTTAACCCTCGGGCTACCAGGGGGGGTGGTCCCCCTAGGTTTTTCCCAAATCAATTTTTTTTCGTTAGGAATAAAATTTTGACGTTTTAGGTAGCTGTAGAGGATTCATTTACACACATTCTGAGCTAAAATGTGTGATGATATACCATACCATTCAAAAGTTATACCCGATATACCCGAGGCACCAGGAGGGGGGGGTGGATACCACCCCCCTTAGATTATCGGCTGTATCTTATCCGTCCTTTGACATGAAGAGACAACAATTACACCATTCTGTAGAGGGAATGTGGGGCTACATTTTGGTGGTCACGGAGTTGTCTTTTGACAACCGGAAGTGCTCAAAATAAATTAAAATATAAATAAAGGTGTTTTATTTTCATAAAATTTTCATGTTTTTCCTATTAAAAATTATTCATAATTTATTTTTTTAAGAGAAGTAAATTATGTCATTCTATAGAGTGCATTTAGGGCTATTTTTTTATACCAATTAATTTGACATTTGATGACCGGAAGTGCTCAAAATAAATTTAAATGTGTGAAAATGTTGGGGTTTTTTTACAACGCAAACCGATAAGTCTGCGTAAACGTTTTTCAGCATGTTTTACATGTTTTTTCTCTTTTTATTGTAACTAAAACTAACTTATTACTAGTTTTTATAGTTGAATATTGGACTTTATTATATGTAAACTATTTTTAATTAAATAAATTATGTTAAAACACACAGAATCTAATATTTTGCTTATGCGAAAGTATACATTTTGTGGAATCGACGGGTGCCTACGGTAAAAAATTCATAACTTCGGGGTGCTTTCATATATTTTAAACCTAAATATACCATTTTGTGCAGAAATGAATGCTGAATCCATAGGTGTATTACAAGTTATGATATCTCAAACCAAACCCAAAATCCAGGGGGGGTGGTAACCACCCCCTTCCCCTTGGTAGTCAGTGTTACAAAAATAGCGTGGTAGCCTGAGGGTTAAGCCTTTCTTAGCACTGGGCTAGTGCCCGACGTCCGTTATAACGTACAGTATGGAAAGTATTATTGTAGCAGGAATCAATAAATAAGTTCCCAGCCATGTTACTTCACCAAGTTGTTGAGATTACTGAAACCACGACTTAATTTGTTTAGTTTTACCACTTTGGGTACCAATGGGCCAATCATTGGCTCTCATGAATGATACAATGCATACAATTGGTCAACTATTATATGCAAGAGTTAAATCTCATTCATTGCACACATGAGTAACAGACCTAGTTATGTATGCACACCTGTTTATGTTAGATGATCTGAATGCTAGCGTCAGATGAATGCTGAATTATTTTTTGTTCGAATTAATAGATAGCACTAATGTGCACAGTTGCCAACGAGACAAAAGCATGCTTTTTTCGGGAACTTTGGTGTTGGGGTAATAGATATGTTCAGTATCTTTGAGCCGGAAGGTTGCGGGTTCGAATCCACATCACGCTGCCTCATGGGGACCTTGAGCAAATCCCTCATTCGCAATATTATTGCGGCGTGAAACTACAATTCAGTGTCCGCGCTGTAGTCGAGATCGCTGACGAGTAGTAATCTTGAATGGGGCCTGTAACAAGTTCACACACATGTGCTACATACGTGAATATTGAATAAATACATAAATACATAAATACATAAATAAATAAATAAACAAATACATACATACATATTTCACTACGATTGGCTAAGTTCCCTCTGAAGCTCGGAGAAAGACACGTAGCCTATTCCTGATTTATTTCTAAAGGTCAAGTTCTGGATAACCCTCAACGAGCCGATCTGTACTTCTTGGCTTGGCCATGGGACGGGAGAACATGCGCCAGGAATTCAGGATCCACTTTGCAGTCCCTTCGTAGTTGCTCACAATCTGATCCGGTCTCATACGAAGGCGTGGCATACATACGACAAGGAATTCAGAGCGAAACAAGCAGGTAATGGTTAGGGTTAGTGTCACAAGTCTTTTCCCTCTTCTTCTCTACGTGTGACCTTCAGTCTCTTCGGAAGCTTCTTCGTATAAGTTCGTGGTAGCGTAGGCCTATCCCTAGATAACTGTTTCATTAGCTAAATGGCTAGGTTAAAGAATCTACAGTCTTTCACTGTTTTGTTAACCAACAACGACGACGTGTTTAACTCTTCTTATTATACTCCAAAATCCGATATAAAGTAAAACGATCAGCAACAACACAACAATGACTACACTTGCGTTATCATAACAACTACACGACTACTATCTTCATCAGTCTACTCTATCGCAACTCAACAACAACTCTTACAGCCAATCTCAACGGCTCTCAACACGCAACTCTCCTTCTTCACTTCCACTCCCTTCTTGTACAATTAACGTACGCTCGTCTAGACGTCACGTGCTGTCCAGACAATCACCTGTGCAGACGCCGCGCGGCAATTTGCACCTGGCCTACTTACGTCGCTGTACGACAATCGGCGTGCACTGATTAAATTAGCTGACATTACCTCCTTCCTTTCTTTTGAAGAGAGCTAATTAATCTTAAAAATTAGCGAACGTATAATGCTTAAACTAAATACAAACAATTCTTATACTAAATGCAATCACAAAATACCTTATACTACAATCTCGATAAGCAGTCTGCTACTACATTCAACTTTCCTTTCTTATAGTTCAACAGAATGTCAAAATTTTGCAATGATAAAGACCATCTGACTAACTTAGCAGACTTCGACATTGACTCAGTCAAATAAACTAAAGGATTATGATCAGTGAACACATTAATCTTGGAACCAATAATGATTTCTTTCAATTTGTTTAAAGCCCATATGATTGCATAGGCTTCCTTCTCAATCGTCGCCCATCTCCTCTGGGTATCTGTCAGCTTCTGGCTGATAAATGAAACGGGACGTTCTATCCCCTCATCGTCCACTTGTGACAGCACAGCCCCCACAGCAAAATCACTGCTATCACAGTACAAATTAAATGGTTTGCCAACCTCGAACATGTACAGAATAACATTCGATAAAACAATTTCTTTAAGAGAATCAAAAGATTTCTGGTGGTCCTCAGTCCAAATAATGTTCTCAGGTGTCTGCTTGCTAGTTAAATCTGTCAATGGTTTAGCAATCTCAGCAAAATTACAAATAAATTGTCTGTAGAAACCAAAGAATATCAATCAATTAGTTAGCAAATGTTAGGATTCTTCGGGTTCAGCACCACTTCCTGTTCTACCAGTGTACATAATCCAGGTTTGTCCGAAACTCTGTCTGCATAACAGTTCAGTACATCCAGTAGCTGTTTCTGTTGCTCGCTCGTAAGATGTCCGATCTGTTCATAGTCCAATTGCAGCGATTTCTGTGTCGTCTCTGCATGGTCTTCTTTCAATGGTAGCTCTACCACTGATCCGAATTCGTCGTCCTCTTCCACGATGAGACCACACGATAATGTTCTTGCGATGAACTTCCTCATTTTGTTGGCATGGACGATTCGTCGGCCGTTTTCATTCATGTCCACCAGATACGAATACTTGGATCTTCTTTGTAGCACTGTACATGGACCATGCCATCGTGAGATCAATTTATTGGTTGACGTTGGATACAGGACGATGACGTTTTCTCCTGGTTCGAATTCTTTATCCTTGGCCCTCTTGTTGTATTGACTGGCGTATTGTTTTTGCTTTTCCTCTGCACAATTCTCAGCAAATATCAAAGCTTTCTCCATGTCTGCTCTTAAGTTCTTCAGGTACTTTGCTGGTTGTACTCCAATGTTTGGCGGTAGATTTATTTCTTTGGTCCAGCTTTCCTTTAAGATAGTTAAGGGTCCTCTTGGCATTTTTCCATACACCAGCAGATATGGTGCCACTCCTGTCGTTGCGTTAGGAACTTCCCTCAATGCCCATACGGTAAACGGAATGATTTTATGCCACTGTCTTGGATTTTCCACAATGACATGATGTACCATCTTCTTGAACGTCTGGTTCCATCTCTCGACTAATCCGGCTGCCTCTGGATGCCCCGGTGAATCGAATCGTGGACAGCATCCCATCAATTTCAAAAATTCTCTTGTAAGACTGGCTGTAAAATTCGTGCCTCTGTCGCTGGTGATCACAGACGGCACCCCCACGTCAATGAAAAGCTTCATCAAAGCTTCGCACACAGCCTTAGCAGTCAATGACTTCAGCAAGAAGATTGTCGGCCATCTTGTACATGAATCCACTATGCACAAGCAATACTTATGCCCAGCTGCTGACTTCGGTTCTATTGGGCCTACCACGTCCATAGTCATCCGTCGGAATGGAACATCTTCCCTTGGAATTGGTGTAATCGGCACTCGATCCATCACCAAACTTCGTGCCTTCAGCTGACACTTCTCACAGGACTTACAAAATTTCACCACGTCTCGACGCATCTTTGGCCAGACAAAGGACAACTTGATTCTCTCTCGTGTCTTCTCTTCTCCCAAGTGTCCGCCAAATACTGACTCGTGAGCTAATTCCATTACTTGAATTCTTCTCTCTTTCGGTAACACCAACTGATACACAAGCTGATCCAGCATTTGATGCTTCTTATACAGCAATCCATTCACCACGATAAACTCTGATCCTTGGTCTTCAGCGATCCTCCACCACGATTTCAGTGACTCGTCATTTCTCTGCTGCTCCTCGAATTTCTTCGCATCTTCCAGCTGTCTTTCATCGTTCGAATTCTCTGTGAACAAGTCCCTCATACTTGTCTCCAGTTCAGCGTCGCTTCCGGAATCTTCACTATCATTTCGTTCACATGCAGCCATCTCTTCTTCAGTTTCATTGTTCTCAGATGTTGTTCTTTCGTCATCTTGGATGCTGAGTTCATCTTCGCTTTCCGTGTCATCTTCTTGCGAACTTTCGTTTATCGTTTCATCTTCTCCGTCTTCGACTTCTGCTCTCCGACTTTGTGCTCTTGTAGTCACATTCGCTTGTAGCTCTCCTTGCAATATACTGATTGGTGGAACCTCTTTCAGTTCTGCAATTATCTCTGGATGTAGCAGGAACTTTTCTGGATTTTCTTTACACAGTTCTGCTGAAATGCTGGCACACACTAAAGTTAAATATGGCGCGATATTTATTGTCCTGTCCTCTGTAGCTGCTCCTTCGTTACGACCGCTCATCCGCACTTCGATTTTCACCAACTTAGCTGGAATCGGCTCTCCAGCTACACATTGCAAATGAACTCTGCCGATTTCTTCTACTGTCGTTCCTTTCAGTAGTTCCTCGTTGATTACTGGTATCTCGGTCCCCGAGTCAATCAACGCCTCGACTTGCACAGGCTGCCCATCAGTCCCACGTATCTCCACATTTACATGCTGCAACGATATCTTCTTTATGCGTTGACACTCCTCTTTACTTTTTGTTTCTCGACAACTTTCTGCAATGGAAGTAGTCTTTATCGCTTCTTTCAGTATGGTGAACTGCGGCGTACACTTCATCACTGACTTTACTTCTGTTTCTTGGTTGCATTGTTCTTCCCAACCAGGAGGTGCATTTATCACTTGTATCTGGTTTACTCGAAGATTTTCTGCACTTCTGCTAAAGTTCTTCCTCAGATTTGCCGCTCCTGGTGCTTGGCAATGTTTTATTAGGTGTTTATCAGAATTGCAATTGTGGCAACGCTTCTTGATAAAACTTCTTTGCTCCTTGTTCTCCCACTTGTTGTACGGCGTGTAAGATGCATTACTTTCTGTTGGGCGTCCCAGCGGCGGAGTTCGATTGTAGGCTTGTCTGTCCCACGTTGACTGTTGTTTATCTTGCGACCACTGCTTTCCAGAATAATCATCTTTCTTTGCATCATTACTCTTGGCTTGGCTTCCGGTGTCTTTGCTATCCTTGTTCCACTTGGGTTGCTTTGGACTATTGTCCCATGCTTCAAATTTCGGTTTGTCTTGGAACATCACACCAATCCGATTGTTTACATGTATATCTGCGAGATCTGCAACATTACTAGCTTCCAAGCATTCTGTGCCCTCTTTTGCTAAGACAAACTGCAGTGGACCTGGTGGTAAACATTCTTTCAGCTTATCCGCCACTAACAAATCAAACAGCTTCTCGTAGTCTTTGTCCACTCGTCTACTTCGGACATAATAATTCAACAGGTTCTTCAGCCTAGCCGTGAACATCGTATACGTTTCTTCGGCTGTCTTCTTGGCATCTGCAAACCTGGACCTGTACTCACGAGCTGTTAACTTGAATTCCTTCAACAAGTGCTCTTTCACTGCATCGTATTTATCTAAATTCTCAAATGATAATCGATTCAATACCGTTCGCGCTCTCGGGGTCATCAATGGCAACAACAATTTCACCCAATATTGCTTTTCCACAGCGAAGCTATTGAATGCATTTTCAACTGTTTCAAAATATAATGGCACTTCCATCATATCATACGGCATCTTCGGTAACACATGCTTCATTGCGTCACCTATCTTCTTAATCTTGGACACCATTGTCTCACTTTCTTTGAGTCTAATCTGTTCTGACACTTCTCGGCTCTTACGATCATCTTCGTCTCTCTTCTTCAGTCGATCTTGATCTTCGATTCTCCGTAGTTCTTCTTGTTCTATCTTCTGTTGTAATAGTTCTAACTGCTTTCTGCGTTCTTCTTTTTCAATGGCCATTTCTTTAAGTTGAGCCTCCTTGATAGCAAGTTTCTTTTGTTCTAACTGCATCTGCTCTTCTCTTTCTCTTTCTGCTTTTTCCAAATTGTCTTTTCCGGCTCGAAATTCTTCCTGACGAATTTCTTCTGCTCTCTCCAGTTCTTGTAAACGCATCTTTTCTTTTTCTTCCTCGCGAGCCTTTTTGTCCTCAATCTGCTGCTTTCGTATTTCTTCATCGCTTTTTCTTGCTTTTTCGTACTCTATCATTAACTCCGTCCGTCTCCGTTCTGATTCATCACGATCGAGTCTCATTTGTTCTAGTTGTATCTGGAACTGCTGCCTCTGCATGTCTATCTCTTGTTGTCGCAATTCTTTCTCTTCTTGCTTACGTTCTTTCTCCTCTTGTCTGCGCTGCTCTTCTTTCTCTTTTTCTTCTTGTTTACGCTCTTTCTCCTCTTGTCTGCGCTGCTCTTCTTTCTCTTTTTCTTCTTGTTTACGCTCTTTCTCCTCTTGTTTACGCTGCTCCTCTTTCATTATCATGAATTGCAGCAACGCCTCCATAGACATCGGTGCCTCAGGCTTCTCCACTGGCTTCTCCGCAGCGCCTCCGACAGCACCTTCTTCTTCTTCTTCTTCTTTCTTAGCCCAAACCTCGGCTAAATTTCTCATCAATTCTTCCCTCGACATCTGTTCAACTTCTTCTGCGTCTACGCCTGCTTCAATTAATAATTTTACTAGTCTCTCCGAAGACATCTTCTTAATAGCCGCTTGCTTTTGCTCCGTAAGTTTCTCCATCTTACTTCTTTACTTTACAGATGCTCGATAAAATAGTAGGCTACTCTTCAAATGTTTGCAATTGACTGACTTCAATTCTTTAAGCAAACTTCAATAAACAAGCAAGTTTTTCTACCTTGTAGTCGTTGTGTTGTCGTTTCTCACTGACGTACGGATGCTCGATGTATCGTTGCTTCTCCCGTGTGCTCGGCTCCTCGATAAATTCACAGCGTCCGTTCCTCCACAACGTCTGTTGATTGAATAGAATCCCTCCGTTCGTAACTACGATCGTTCTCCTGCAACTTGGATCGTTATCCTGCAACTTGGATCGTTATCTCACCGCAACGACACCAAATGTCACATTTCTTTTCCCTCTTCTTCTCTACGTGTGACCTTCAGTCTCTTCGGAAGCTTCTTCGTATAAGTTCGTGGTAGCGTAGGCCTATCCCTAGATAACTGTTTCATTAGCTAAATGGCTAGGTTAAAGAATCTACAGTCTTTCACTGTTTTGTTAACCAACAACGACGACGTGTTTAACTCTTCTTATTATACTCCAAAATCCGATATAAAGTAAAACGATCAGCAACAACACAACAATGACTACACTTGCGTTATCATAACAACTACACGACTACTATCTTCATCAGTCTACTCTATCGCAACTCAACAACAACTCTTACAGCCAATCTCAACGGCTCTCAACACGCAACTCTCCTTCTTCACTTCCACTCCCTTCTTGTACAATTAACGTACGCTCGTCTAGACGTCACGTGCTGTCCAGACAATCACCTGTGCAGACGCCGCGCGGCAATTTGCACCTGGCCTACTTACGTCGCTGTACGACAATCGGCGTGCACTGATTAAATTAGCTGACAGTTAGGGTCTAACCCTAACCCTAAAGTTAATTAATATAAATTAAATCGAATTTTTGTGTCCCTATAGTTAACGCGATTCCTTCTATCACTGACTTGTTTAATTTCGCTACAAAATAAAACATTTTGAATGATTGATTGATTATTTGATTGATTGTTTTATTTATTGTTTTATTGATTATTTGATTGATTGTTTTATTTATTGTTTTATTGATTATTTGATTGATTGTTTGATTGATTGATGCTTGTCGTCTGTAGGTCGTATAGGAATAACGTTGATTATCGAATGGTCTGAGCCAAAGGATTGGCTGAACGCGGCTGATGTCGAGGCTTCGGAAAGACTCGTTCAGATGAGGCTAGGAGTGTTCGCCAATCCGATCTTCGGCAACGGAGACTATCCAGCCATTCTGAAAGCTCAGTTGGCGACGAAGGCGAAACAACTCGGCCTCAAAGAGTCTCCTCTTCAACAGTTCACAGCTGAAGAGATTCGACTCAACAGAGGTTCACTGTCTTCTCACTCTGTCTCTCTCTGTCTCTGTCTCTGTCTGTCTGTCTGTCTGTCTCTCTTTCTACGTGTCTCACTTAGTTCGTTGTTATTTTTTAATTTAACCTATGATAGTATCATCTGTCTTGAGATACAAGTTTCCTTTCCAGTGTAGACCAACCGTCGACGTTTCAGTCGCAATATGGGATGAAAAGTTTTTTGTTTTGGTTGACGTTGTTAGGATCATCTGATTTCTTTGGACTGAATCACTACTCAACGAGGATCGTCAGTGGAATTACTGCAACGCCGAAGGACGACGTCGTCGCTCATCCCACCGACCAGACCACGACCACTCCTCATCCTTCTCATCCTAGTCCTCCTCCTTCTGTTATATCCGAGGCAGTTCTGATGGATGCTCACGAAGAAGTCGATCCAAACTGGAAGACGTCAGTTGATAACCGATTCATGAAATTATTAATATTATGAAAACTAATAATTATAACAATAATAATAATAATAATAATAATAATAATAATAACATGAATGATTATCATTATTATTATTATTATTATTATTATTATTATGGAAAAGTCGCTCAGCTGAATGTCATTCACAGCTCGGGGAGTAGTGGCAATGTCCAGGAAAGGCAGATGGCATTCCCACGTTGTAGGGCCACCGAGATTCGCTGGAATAGGTACGAAGTCTCCATTGGGTCGTGGGTTGCGGCGGTTATTCGGCTCCCCAACTCAGAAATGAATGTTTGTCCTTCATTACACCACGCGCCGCTGGTCTCCAGGGCGACCGCCACAAATGCGTGGGTTCTGGTGATGGTGGCATATTTGATCGACTTAGACGTTGCTGCTCGTTCGGCGGCTTCGCCAGCTACGCTGGATGTATGCGGAAGATGCGACATGGCGTAAGTGTCCGGCACTGTCACGTCCCATGCCAGGCATTGACCACGTGACCATGGGATGATTGTCACGCCGTCTGGTCGCTTTCCGTCTTCTCTGAGCAGACCAAGCGGTTCTTTGTGAGACGGGATTTTTGCCCTGCCAAGAGCTCTCCATATAACGTCATTGATCATGTTGTGTCTTTGGTGTTTTCCGTTTCCTCCTCTGCACACCAATCCATGCAATCCTCTCGCGTCAACATTCCCTCGGCAGTGGTGGCACACATGAGGCTCACAAAGCGACGTTCCGAGTCTCAGCCCAACTGCGAAACGAATCTCCTCGTCTGAGAGGCGCAGGCCCAGCGCGGTCACAGGGGGAGCTAGCATCCAATCTCCAGAATGAGGGGCTCTCGAAGCTAGGAGGCGAGCGCGGTCGCATGGGACACTGGTAGACTCGAGCAGACCCGTCCATGCCTTTTCAGTGAATCTAGAATCCCACTCTTTTTGGCTGTGAGATGCTGCTCCAGTTGGTGGGTTAGCACCTGTCAGTGTAATCCATGCCTTGAGAGCTGAGTCCGCAAGGACATATGGAGCATCAGCTGACTCTGTAGGTAGGATGCAAGCTTGCAGTTCGCTCGTGCTAGCGGCAGAAGCCAGAAAGGCAGAAAGTGCCAGCGTTGATGCACAACGAACACCCAAGCCACCATCTCTCACCGGCAGAGAAGCCTGGAGCCAGCGGTCGTCATCGAGGTCCACGTTCAAGATGGTTGATAGACCTTCTCGCAGTAAATGGTCGAACCGAGCCAGGCTCGGGCAATCGACACAGACAGCTGTGCGCATGCTGTAAATCAGTTTCGGAACGCTCAAGCTGTTTTTGAGCAAAACAAGAGCGTCGTGAATGATTATTAATTATAATAATTATTAATTATTAAGATAGAGAGAAAAAGAGAGAGAGAGAGAGAGAGAGAGAGAGAAAGAGAGAGAGAAAGAGAAAGAGAAAGAGAGAGAGAGAGAGAGATAATAATAAAATATTATCCAACGTTACAACGCCGTTGCCTACCAGGGCACCTTGTCCGGATTACCTGGGGCCATGGATCTTCCACCCTAAGCAATCTAAACATTTTATGTTAAAGCTAAGTCGAAAACTAAACCCAACAGTCCAGTTATAAAAATAATAATAATAATAATAATAATAATAATATTAATAATAATAATAATAATAATAATATCATAATAATAATAATATATCCTTTGCTCAGACGACACTCCTGCGCCGATAAACGAAGAAACGCTTGAAGTTCTGCGGAAAAAGCACCCGGCGCCACCACCTGATCTGCCAGTCATCGTCCGCTCGTCATCAAGCACGCCATTCCAGGCCACTGAGCTGGAGATTCGAACATCAATACGTTCTTTCCCCATGGGCTCGTCGGGCGGTCCGGATGGCCTGCGTCCTCAACACGTCGCGGAACTTCTGAGCGATCCGGATTCAGGACCTGGGCTACTGAGGGCGACGACCGCGTTCATCAACCTACTACTGGCAGGCACCTGCCCTCAAGAGTTTCGCTGCATCTTATTTGGTGGAACTCTTTTTGCGCTTCGCAAGAAATGTGGCGGCCTAAGACCGATAGCCATTGGTTATGTCTGGCGTAGACTCGCATCTAAATGCGCCAACGCGTTTGCCATCCCGCGTGTTACGCCGTACCTAACCCCTAAACAACTCGGGGTGGGTGTACCAGGAGGCTGCGAGGCTGCGTCCCATGCAGCCAGACGATTTTTGAAAAACATGGGCCCACAGTCAATATTGGTGAAGCTTGACATCTCGAACGCATTCAACTGTCTACACCGCGATTCCATGCTGGCGTCAGTTGATGAAATCATCCCTGAATTGGCCGCATACTGCCACCTTGCATACGCCGAAACGACATCTCTACAATTCGGCAGATTTAATATACTATCGCAGGAAGGTTCGCAACAGGGCGATCCCTTGGGACCTCTTCTATTCTGTCTGCCGCTTCATCCAATTCTAATCCGCTTGGTGTCGCCCTTGGCTTTTGGATACCTCGACGACCTCACGCTTGGCGGGGACCCAGAGATAGTGGAGGCTGACGTGGATTTGATCGAGGAAGGATGCTCGCGTCTGGGCCTCACGCTGAACCGTACTAAGTGCGAGATCATTGCAACCGACTTCGACTTCAACAACACCAATCGAGGCGCTATGCGACAATTCGTCCGGGTCGACCCCATGACGGCCATGCTTCTTGGTGCTCCGCTCACATCGTCGGAGGCCCTTCTATCGGCTCTCGACAGATGCGTGACCGACCTCAGGACCTCAATCGACAGATTGCAACTCGTCGCCAAGCAGGACGCCCTCTTGATCCTGAGATGCTCGCTTGGCTCACCCAGGCTGATCCATCTACTTAGATGCACACCTTGCCACGATCACCCTCGATTGCACGATTACGACGAGCTGCTAAGGGGTGGGCTTGAAAGGATATTAAACATTACGCTGACCGACGTCCAATGGATGCAGGCCTCCCTTCCAATCAGATTAGGGGGACTGGGAGTTAGGAGGGTGTCTTCGTTGGCACTTCCAGCCTTTTTGGCTTCTGCCGCTGGCACCCTCTCCATCCAGTCCCTCATCTTGGGAACGGCCTGGAACATTGATGACGATTCATCCGATTCCGCGCGGTCCGAATGGATGCAGATTACTGAGACGGGAGATCCAACGGAATATCCAGGTCACAAGCAGTCACTACTGGACAACCCGCTGTTGCTTAAGACCGTGCTTTCCGTCGAGTCTAAGCTACAAGACCCATACGATCGGGCAAGACTAAAGGCCTCAATGGCACCACACGCCTCTGACTGGCTTCATGCCCTTCCGCTGACCGCTTTCGATCTCAGACTGAGTGACGAGGCTGTGAGAGTTGCGGTTGGCCTCCGACTGGGAACGGCCTTCTGTGAGCCGCACACGTGTGTGTGTGGCGCCTCTGTTTCGGCAAGGGGCTCGCATGGCCTTTCATGCTCTCTTGGATTCGGTAGACAGGCGAGACACAGCACCATCAACGACCTTGTCTACCGGGGCTTAAATAGAGCTGGTACTCCGGCAATCAAGGAGCCGTCGGGCCTCGCCAGGACTGACGGGAAAAGACCGGATGGCCAGACCCTAATCCCTTGGAGCAACGGAAGGGCGTTGATTTGGGACGCGACCGTGGTGGACACGTTGGCCGCCTCGTACGTCCTTGAGAACGCGACCGAAGCCGGAAGAGCAGCAGAGAAAGCCGCCACAAGAAAATTGTCAAAGTATTTGGATCTCCAAAGGACATACCTCTTCGTCCCCTTAGCCGTGGAAACAATGGGCCCCATCAACAATGAAGGTCTCGCCTTTGTGTCCGAGATCGGACGCCGGCTGTCGAAGATCTCTGGTGATTCACGTGAAGCAGGCTTTCTATTCCAGAGCATTTCAGTCACCATCCAGCGCTACAACGCCGTTGCCTACCAAGGCACCTTGTCTGGTTTACCTGGAGCTATGGACCGGCCACTCTAAGCAAACTGAAATTGATCTGTTAAAACTAAACCAAGACCTAAATCTAACATTCCTGTTAAAATAATAAAAATAAAAATAATAATAATAATAATAATAATAATAATAATAATAATAATAATAATAATAATAATAATAATAATAATAATAATAATAATAATAATAATAATAATAATAATAATAATAATAATATTGATTATGATTATGATGATGATGATGATGATTATTAATTATTAATATTACAACGAATAATAATATGAAAACTAAGAGTGATTATTGATTCTATTGCACTGACGATGCAATGTCTGTCTGTTTCGGTTATAAACTGATTATTTTCGATCTAAGATTGATGAGAGATTAAGAGATTGAAAAAAGAGTCTGAGTCGGTGGCGAAGGTTGTAATAAGAATTAATTAGATTGTAGAACGACGTGTTAGTTTGCGATGAGTTCAGACGTAGATTTATTTTCATTCTCAGTACATCAAGCTTCTCTGACTTATTATAAGGTGGATCTTGAGATTTATGACACTCGAGATAATTATATCTGACGCAGCATCGGCCAATGAATAGAATAGACATTGTTGCTGTGGTTGCAGGCGATTCAGGCAGTGTAGGTGAATACGTCAGGTGTTGATGTCACCTAGTGCTAGTGATGATAACGACGACGTCGTCGATCATGGTGATGTTGATGACTATGATGACGATGATGACGATGATGATGATGACGATGACGACGATGATGACGATGATGATGATGACGACGATGATGATGATGATGATGATGACGATGATGATGATGATGATGATGATGATGATGATGATGATGATGATGATGATGATGATGATGATGATGACGATAATGACGATGATGATGATGATGACGACGACGATGATGATGATGATGATGATAATGTGGTTACAGATCTGGTTCGAAATGGCTGATTGTCGTTCCGTTTGGCATGAGAAGAATTCTGAATTGGATCCGCGATCACTATGGCAACCCTGTCGTCTACATAACGGAGAACGGTGTCTCTGACAACACTGGCATACTTGACGACCAACATCGCATCGATTACTACAGGAGCTACATCAATGAAGTCCTAAAAGGTTGTTTCAAACTCACTCACCCATCAATCGATCTCATTTATTCCTTCCATCGGCTGCTCCAATATCTTTCCTTTCATCCATTTTTCCTCTCTCTCTCTTTCTCTCTCTCTCTCTCTCTCTCTCTCTCTCTCT
>OX243814.1:0-56579 GCA_945859605.1 Lumbricus rubellus | reverse complement strand
TCTTTCTCTCTCTCTCTCTCTCTCTCTCTCTCTCTCCCTATCTCTTTCTGTCTCTTTCTCTGCTCTTTCTCACTCCCTGTCTCTTTCTGTCTATATTTCTCTCTTTCTCTATATTTCTTTCTTTCTCTTTCTCTCTTTGTCTCACTTTCTTTCTCTTTATCCCTTACAATCTCTTTTTCTCTCCCTCCCTCCATGCCTTCCTCTTTTTCTTCTCCGCTCTTTCCTCTTCTCTGAACATTTACTCAAGACTGCTCCAATCTGTCTTTGCTCCTCAGTAATTCCCAAATCTTATGTATATTGCGTAAACCCAATAACCGTCATTTACTGTGATAAATTTTATATTGATTTTGTCGACGTCTCATCATCGTCCACATCTGCAGATCCCATTGATGACTCGTTGTTAATAGGCCCCCCAGAAATTTGCGCCAAGAAACTGAAAAAATTGCGCACCAAAAACCATAAATTTGCGCCAATTTTGCGCAAGTTAAAAAATAATAATGTTCGTTATTTTTTCATTGAATCAGTGAACCAAAGTGTTTTTGTCATTTAGTGTAAAGCTTTGGCGTTCTAGAAATTTCAGAATCGAGCAAAAAATGCTGTTTAAAGTTTCTACAACCATAAGATGAATGTATTCAGACGATTGAAAAGAATTTTAATCTTGCAAAATTTACGCCCACCGAAATTTACGCTCATTACAAATAGGTCTACAACTTCAAGATGGTATTAATTATATATCAGGTCCTATATTATAATGAATCACCAAGTTACAAAACGTGTTGAATAGTAGCCTTCCGTCTTCGTGTGCACGCCTGACGCCTATAGGCTATAGATTAAATGCATTCGTTCTGTCATAAGCTGAGACAGCACGCGACGCTGCCGTGTGATCGCTTTGAGAAACGTCATCTAACATATTTTATTGTGTGACCGTGAAGTTCAGGAATTTTTATACTTTACGTTTTGTGCATTACTACCAAAAATAAGGATCTTTAACTAAAAATTCCGACATAATTTCGTCCCATTCGGCGGCCGCCATTTTGATTATCGCCCATCGGTTTCGTTGCTATGTTGAACTGCCGCGCGCTGAATTGATTTTTAAGTCAATCAAAGCCCAATTTAGACAAATTAGCAAGATTTTGAAAACAATTGCGCCAAAATCGCGCGGATTGGCAATTTTTGCGCTGTTGCGCTAAACCTGAAAATTTGCGGAAAAGTTGCGTTGCGCAAGATCGCGATTTTCTGGGGGCCCTAAAGTTGTAGCACTGATCGATCGATCTATGTGTTTATTATAGCCATGGATGTAGGTCGATTGATGGATTGGGCTTATCTAGTTAGCGCAGTGTGCTCCGAAAGACGGGTAGAGATAAGGGAGGAGATGGACACATAGAAAGAGAGAGAGAGAGTCAAACATAGACAGATTGACAGATCGACGACATTTGCCACCCAACCGTGACTTGGGTTTCACTCTGGATTCAGCCCTTTCTTTCTCGGACCATGTCAACCGTGTCTCACGTACATGTCTCTACCACCTACGCCAGCTGCGAACTATTCGCCATTCACTCTCTCCGCAAGCTGCGCTTGTTCATGCCCTGATCTGCTCTAGGGTTGACTTTGGGAACTCTGCTTACGCCGGTCTCTCCTCACTCAACCTTTCCAAACTTCAGACAATTCTAAATGCTGCTGCTCGCCTAATTGCCGGTCCTCCCAAGTTTTCTCATATTTCTGTCTTTATTCGGGACACTCTCCACTGGCTTCCTGTACCACATCGCATTGAGTTTAACCCATTTTAGCCCACAGTTCCACTTCTGGAACAAGGGGGATAAAATGTCACGGGTTACGTACTTTGAACTTCCCACCATAAGTAATGGACAGGAAGTGCTTAGCAATAAACAATACATCAATTTTTGGTGAAACTTCATTGAAATTTTTTGTAATTAATCAATTACAATTTTTTACTTTTTACATTAATTATTTCCTGTTTCCGTTGGAAATGTCCAGAAGAAGGTAATTATTACAATGTCATTACTTATTTCAAATTTTTATTTCATAACTAATTTCAACTGGAAATACTGTATAGAAATTTGTGTAATACATCGAAATTGTTTAAAAACAATTATCCTAAGGAATTTAGTAATTTGAACTTTATGTTCCATATGTGGAACTGTGGGAATCAGCAAGCAGCACAATGGCTAGTTAAAATTTGTATTTTCTGACGTAATCCTTGACTAATACGAGTTCCCCGCCAACAAGGCTGCAATAGGGTTGCTAGCCCTATAGGCTACTAGGCCTACAGGGCTACTGACCTTACAGGGCTACTGGGCCTAAGAGGCTGCTCAAGTACGACATCATTTGCACAGGGACGATAACCCTCTGACGTAATCTCTGGCTATTACGAGTTCCCCGCCAACAAGACTGCAATAGTCCTGCTAAGCCTATAGGCCTACTAGGCGTGGAGGACTACTAGGCCTACAGGGCCTACGGGGCTACCGGGCCTAAGAGGCTGCTCTAGTATGCGTCACGACACCATCTGCACATCGACGATCATCCTCTTACGTAATACCTGGCTAATACGAGTTTCCCGCCAACAAGGCTGCAATACGGCTGCTAGGCCTATAGGCCTATATAACGTTTAGGCCTACAGGGCCACTAGGCCTAAAAGGCTGCTCTAGTATGAGTCACACACCATCTGCACATCGATCATCCTGTTACGTAATACCTGGCTAATACGAGTTTCCCGCCAACAAGGCAGCAATACGGCTGCTAGGCCTATAGGCCTATTAGGCCTAGAGGCGATTAGGCCTACATGGCTACTAGGCCTAATGGGCTGCTTTAGTATGTGTCGCAGCACCATCTGCACAGCGACAATCACCCTCTGCAGACGTAATCCCTGGCTAATACGAGTTGCCCGCCAACAGGGCTGCATTAGGGCTGCTAGGCCTAGAGGGCTACTAGGCCTACAGGGCTATTAGGCCTAAAAGGCTGGTTTAGGGCTGTCTGGTATGTGCCTTGGCACCCTCTGCACTTGCTACGATTACCGTGTGACAAAATCCGGGGCTTATACCAGCTGCCCCGCCGACGGGGTCGGAATTCAACCTTTTCCCGAGTATACTCGGGCTACACGCTTTGGCATGGTTTATGCAGCCCGAGTATACTCTGGCTACACGCTAAAGGGGTTAATCTCCATGAAAGTTGCTTCCCACACTTTCACAAAACCAACTAGACATGCAAGCTGTGAATTTTTTGCTGTTTAGCTTCACTAGAAACTTCATCAGAACTAAATAAGAAATTATCTTACAACAATGTTCATGTACCTGACATGATCCCACAGTTCCACTTCTGGAACAAACATATTTTGTGCAAATTTCTATGGAAAAAATATAATTAAATTTCACAGAATATTTTTCCTCTTCATTTTGTCACTAAAGCAATAGTATAAAAGAAAAAAAATTCGGAAAAAAAATTCGGGCTAAAATGGGTTAAGATTCTGACACTCATGCGCAATTCTCTTCTTGGGGTAGCTCCCTCTTACCTCCGTTCTCTCTGCATCCCGGTCTCCTCTCTCCCCGGCCGCTCTGCCCTTCGCTCGGCAGCCAGCGGCCTCCTTGTCGTGCCTCGCATGCGTGGAGCCACTGCCCAGTCCTGCAGAAGCTTTGCTTATGCTGGCCCATCCTACTGGAACCGTCTTCCTCACAAACTTCGTCTTGAGCTTCTTAGTCTCTCTCTCTTTTTGTTTAGGAAACTCCTGAAGACTATGCTATTCGTTAGCGGCAGTGCTAACTAGGGTCGGGAGCGCTACTGAATCTGTGAGCGGCGCTATATAAATGTTCAATTACAATTACAATTACAATTACAATTACAATCCCTTCCCGATGATTCGATGAATATTCTATATTGTTCGTCATTTGTTGATAGTCTTCTGTTGTTTTTTGTATTCTTCCATTGTCAGCCATTCGCATTGATGGATGTGATGTGCGTGGATATACGGCCTGGAGTCTGATGGATAATTTCGAGTGGGCGCGTGGATACTCGGAGCGCTTCGGTCTCTTCCACGTTGACTTCACCGACGCAAATCGTCCGAGGAAAGCGAAAGCTTCGGCTGCGGCATACACAGCCATCATTCGTCAGAATGGCTTTCCAAAGATTAAGCAGTAGTACCAGCATAGCATGAATAAGCGTACCTCTGGCAGTCTCTGATTTCACAGACGTCCAGTGTACGAAGTTGTTCCGAATAACCTTTTGAAGATGCATTTGCCTCCTATTAATTATGTCTGTTTGTTTGTCTGTCTGTCTAACCCTCTGTCTCCCTTAGCCAGGCTTTGTTGATTGAGGTAACGTTATAATTATTATTCAATGGCAGTAAGAGCTGATTATTCTGTCTGTCTATTCGTTGTGCGATAATTTGAACATGATTGAGTTCTTGGTTGTTGTTATTATTTGATCAGATGGACAAAACACATTCGTCACATCATTGATTGCGAGAAGATGACAGCTGCAGTATCTCCTGCTGCTGTGGCTGTGGCTGCCAAGCGAACATAATATTATTATATTCCTATGAAGCAGAGTTCAGATAATTATAACGGTCGATAGAAATCAGTTTTATTCGAATTTATGTGAACGTCAGTTCAGCTCACCTTAAGAATAATCCGATACATCAAACACGTTGTGCAAGTCCCAAATAATATTATTATATATTTATAAGTTTTGGCTACATAAGTTTCAGAAATTTAGGCTATATTGAATTTGTCAAGGAATGTTGGGCTGGAGAATGAAAACCACTGGAGTAGTAATAGATTTTCTATTTGAGATGTGACCATACATAATTCGTCAGCGTTCAATTCTTATGTAAACAGTGAAGCCAGCATTATTATGAAGCAGTAGCAGCAAACGCACATCACTCTACACGGCAAGATAGTTGAAGATACATTGAAACAAAGAAGGAAAGAAAAATTCATATATTATTGCAAGTCATTAATTGAAAGAGAGAAGCTGCGTAGATCAGAAATAGATCTTTAGTCCTAGCAAATGAGACTTCGTATCCAGAAAAAAGATTCTTTTGAAATCTGCGCGCAAAAGGATTTGTTTTTCTAAGCGATAAAATAATGTTCGCGGTAACATGCACCCGGTGCAAGTCGGCCTCGGTCCGTCGAATTAAAAATCGAGCGTAGCAGATGTTTGAAGGATCGGATCTATAATCTATTCAGTTAATCTGGACTTTGTATCCGGTTGAGTCTCGTCATCGTTGATCTCAATGACTTAGATCGCTATTGAGATCTTCAAGTTAGTTCTGTTTGCCATGTTCTTAATCGAGCCGCAAATTAATTTCAAAGGGACACATGATTGAACTATGCATCAGTTGCGCTCTGAAGTTTGGTCTCGCTTGCTTTCGTGATAAGACTAGTGTGTTGTTAATTGGGGTAACTAGAAGCCCACCTAAAGATAGAGAGTAACAGTAACGGTTTCATTTCCTCCCTAAATCATAATGTTATGTCATAAATGTTTTGAGTTAAGGATGGCTACTATGCTTATTGTATACGGAATTGTGGCCAATTATTGGCCTGTGCTGTATTATCTACAGGGTGGGCCATAAAAAAGTAATCCCTACGGGTTTTTGCCCATATCCTGGCCAGAAGTAAGAATTTCGAAATGAAATTTTACAGGCTTAAAGACAATTCATATTTACACATGATGGCCAGATTTCATTAAAATATTTCAAACAGAACAATAGCTACATCACTTTTAGTGAGGCCACCCGCCGTTTTTTGACGATTCAAAAACGCGACGCAACAAAAAGTAACAAAAAACCAATCTAATTATTCTGGTCAATATCTTGGCCAGAAGAATGAATATCAAAATGAAATTTTACACGCGTAACGACAATTCATATCTACACATGATGGCCAAATTTAATCAAAATATTTCAAACAGAACAAAAGTTATATCACTTTTAATGAGGCGACCCCCGTTTTTTGACGATTCTGAAGGGTGACGCAACAAAAAGTAGCAAAACACAATTTTATTAAGCTTCATCTCAAATATTTGTTATCAAATAACCTTGATATTGCCAGGCGATCATTATTATTACTATTTAAAAAAGAAACAGGGTACCAGCGTAGCTGCACGTCGCTGAGAAGTCACTTAGCAAGATGGCAATCAAATTGGTAAATAAGGAATCTGTCAGGTTAATCAAGAGGTTCATCAAGAACTTTGCAAAGAGACTCAAAAGAAGTTTTGGCACTGGTGTTGGGCACATTGAACACAAGTTGTGAAGTGCTACCAAGTTCATTTGACAATAGTTATTTGAGATGAGACCTAATAAAATCGTGTTTTTGTTACTTTTTGTTGCGTTTCGTTTTTTAATCGTCAAAAAACGGTGGGTTGTCTCACTAAAAGTGGTATAACTTGTGCTTTGTTTGAAATATTTTGATGAAATCCGGCCGTAATGTGTAAACATGAATTGCCTTTAAGCCAGTAAAATTTCATTTCGAAATTCTTACTTTTGGTCAAGATATTGGCAAAAAACCTAATTTTTTTGCGTTTCGTTTTTGAATCGTCAAAAAACGGGGGGTGGCCTCACTAAAAGTGATATAACTTATGTTCTGTTTCACATATGTTGATGAAATTTGGCTATTGTACGTAGATATGAATAACCTTCAAGCCCGTGAAACTGGATTTGAAAATTTCCTATTTTTACTTTTTTTGGCCCACCCTGTATACACACTGCATAGTTTAATAGCCATAAGTTAACTCCAGGATCTATCATCGCATAACTGAAACAAACATCATCATTATCATTCAAGGGCAGATACAGAAACTTTGGACGGGGGGGGGGGGGCAAACATTCTTGGTCTTGGGTCTATAAACATTTTCTGTTGTGTCCGCCGAAAAAGTTGAGGACATTTTCTTAGTCATCTGGCTAAATTTTGGAGAAAATCATACTATTTAATCCGCCAGAAAAGTTGATGACCTTTTTTTAAAATATAAAAATATAAGCCTACCAAATTATAAGCTTCTTGAAACCAAATGGGGGGTCGCGATACATGGGCGTTTCTAAATGGGGGGCCATGGCCGGATTGGCCTCCCCTGGATCCGCCCCTGTTATCACTACTGTTACTTGGGTTTCAACAAAACATTTATGGTTACGGTAACACCGATTTTGATTTCAAACGAGATCAACTGTGTTTGAAAGACGCCTCTCAATCGATACGATGATTGTTGGGCAACATATAATCGGAGGTCTTTTGTTTGCCTTTATCATCTCTGTCTTCTAACAAATATTATGATCTACCGTATCAATTATACCATTATAATAAGGTAGGCATATTATAATATAGCCTACCTGCCAAGCAGCACAACTGCTGGAGTTTGACTGCGTGGATGATACCATGTGGCCGAAGCACAATTATAGTTTTAAACAGACAAGTATTTCTAGCATTTGCGACATTTGCTCAACGTTTGATTTGTCTCAGCATTCGAATCTCGATTCTCAGATAACACATCTGATAGCCATCAACTATCAGTCTATGTGGCTCAATGATTAAACTTCCGATAGCCATCAATTATCAGTCTATGTGGCTCAATGATTAAACATCCGATAGCCATCAATTATCAGTCTATGTGGCTCAATGATTAAACATCTGAGAGCCAACAATTATCAGTCTATGTGGCTCACTGATTACACATATGATAGCCATCAATTATCAGTCTATGTGGCTCAATGATTAAACATCCGATAGCCATCAACTATCAGTCTATGTGGCTCAATGATTAAACTTCCGATAGCCATCAATTATCAGTCTATGTGGCTCACTGATTACACATCTGATAGCCATCAATTATCAGTCTATGTGGCTCAATGATTACACATCGGATAGCCATCAATTATCAGTCTATTTGGCTCAATGATTAAACATCTGAGAGCCAACAATTATCAGTCTATGTGGCTTAATGATTACACATCTGAGAGCCAACAATTATCAGCTTAATGATTAGACATCTGAGAGCCATCAATTATCAGTCTATGTGGCTCACTGATTAGACATCTGAGAGCCATCAATTATCTGTCTATTTGGCTCACTGATTACACATCTGAGAGCCATCAATTATCAGTCTATGTGGCTCACTGATTATACATCTGAGAGCCATCAATTATCAGTTTATGTGGCTCACTGATTATACATCTGAGAGCCATCAATTATCAGTCTATGTGGCTCACTGATTATACATCTGAGAGCCATCAATTATCAGTCTATGTGGCTCAATGATTATACATCTGATAGCCAACAATTTTGAGTCTGTGGCTCACTATTAGACATCTTCGCTACTGGAGTTCAGAGATCAGAAAAGACAATATTTCATCTGCAGTGGGTGTGTAGCGTCTGAACATTCTAATACGAACCTACATGTACAGTATTATTTTATACATTCACTATGCACTGTATGCAGCCTATTATAATTTAGTATTTTCTTATCTAACGACGCAATGATGCAATTGACTCTACGGCTTCCTTACTTATTATCGCATGATGCTTATACTCTGGTGAGAGTGACTGTGGTGTGTGCTAATATCTCAATGTAGGTCTACACCATTGTTAGCCTAGTTCTGTATGGTTGATGAGCTTCAAGAGATAAAGCTTGTCAATCATTTTCAATGTCGCGTTTCGACTTGAATATTATAATAGCCTATCATCACGAGATTGGTTTGTAGCCACAGATTTCAACCTGCGGAATCTCCACGTCATCTCTACGACCAATAATAATAAGAGCGTAATTAATCATATAATCATCTCAATGCCTTGCAGCTGATGCACCAGCATTTTTCATAGCAATTGTTGTTGTTGTACGCGAAATATTCGTCTTATCAGTTGATTTGAATTGAAGAACAAAGTACAAAAGTCAACGACGACGGTCGATCGATTGATCGATCACGCGATCTTTAACTTGATTTTTTTGTCAGAGCAAGAAATCCGTCGGAAGAAATTATTATAGTAACAATATTGTTCGTGTGTCGATCGTCTGATCAAAATAAACAGCATTGACAACATTTGCTGCAGGTAGGTCATCATATAATTATAAATTATGTTGCGATTACTTCTCCATACTCATTTTGTTGCTCAACGAAGGGGGGGCGGTAGGCTGTAGCCTAGAGTAGCCTAATGGATAACACGCTGGCATCCAATCATTTAATTTATTAAAGTTTCATCAATTTGGTGAAACTTTAATAAATTAAATGATTGGAATAAAGGAGTTGAGTGAATAATAGGCTTAACTCCAGATATATGATACGTAGCGCTTTTTTGGAGAAGTGCTAATTTATTGAGCCTGGATTTATATTTTCTGTTTGCTGAGGATTTCAACGAACTCTTTAGCTGCATGTGTGGATAGACAGAGAGTAGGCCTACATGTAACTGATTTGCTCAATTGACTAATTATTCTTATTGTTCTATGATAGATGGCGTTGCGTGAGAGTGTTTTTCAACGTCTTTGATCAATGTCATGTAAAATTGTGAAATTATTTATGTGACGCCTTTATTCACTTTGTTCGGAGTTGCATGCTTTTGATTTAAACCGTCGTTCTTGTTCGTTGTTCTTCTTCGGATGCTTTTGCAGCAGCAGCGATGACTCAGTTGTTGGGCAGCAGAGATGAATTCTACTTCGGTTGCTTTCCAGACAACTTCATCTGGAGCACAGCAACTGCTTCCTACCAGATCGAAGGAGCCTGGAATCTAGACGGTCCGTCTCCACTATTTTCTACCAACCAGCCCCCCCCCCCCCCCCACACACGCACACACACGCACACACACACACGCACACACACACGCACACACACGCACACGCACACACACGCACACGCACACGCACACGCACGCACATACACATACACATACGCACATGAACGCAGAGTATCTACGCGATGCCGTTCATTGAACGTAGAATCAGTTGACGAGTACATTTCGGGTCGTCCAGAGTGGGTTATGAGTGGCTGATTGAAACAATTTTCGTTTGTTTCTTACATTAAAAACGATCAAATTTGATTGAATTTGATTGAATTTGATTGACTGTTTAAAGTTAAAGCTTATTTTTTTATTTGAAAGCGAACAGTTTGAGTGAATTAGTGCAAGGTAGAGACTACTAGAGAACGTTAGTTTATTCAAGAGGTCATTCGTGTAAAAACCCTTCTCATAGTTGCATTGCGTACTTGCTCTATCAGCGACTCAGATGGTGTTATATCTGCGGCTATAAGATGACATTGTAATAATATTATGGAAGTACAATTATATTGACGATGTTGTTCTTTGTTCTTTGTTGTTTGTTTGTGTGTGCGTGTGCGTGTGTGTGTGTGCGTGTGTGTGTGTGACAGGGAAAGGAGTGAACAGCTGGGATACGTTTAGCCGCGAAGAGGGACGAGTGGTGAACGGCGACACAGGAGACATAGCATGTGACAGCTACCACAAATACGAAGACGATATCTCCATGCTCAAGCAACTCGGCGTACGTACTGTAACGTACACAAACACACTGCAGCGGCAGCGAAGCAACTGAATCCCGTCGCATGCTTTACGGCCAGAAGTTTTCTTGGTGGGGGGGGGGGGGGGAATGGCGTCTTTTCGCATCGAGATTTTAAATGTTCATTACTCGAGATGGGGTAAGATTTTTGGATCGTGAACCCCCCTTTCCTGTGTTTGTTCTCGGGTGCTAAGATTATTCGTTGAAAATTTGGGAGCAATGGTTCACCTGGATCAGAAATTTTATGAAACATTATACATATTTACATAGTCACATTTCTTCTTTATATGGATAGATGAATATTTTATGCATTATACAATATACATATAAATTATGATTGTTTGCGTATATATTTGATTGTATTCAATGACAATCATTATGGTATCATGAAGCGCTGTGCCATAATAATATTATGTGTAGTCATATGAGTATAATTCGCTGCAGGTGTCTCACTATCGCTTCTCGCTGTCGTGGGCACGGATCCTACCGAATGGAACAACGGAGAAGATAAACGAGAAAGGAATCGATTACTACAATCGACTGATCAACGGTCTGCTGTCTGCTGGCATCACTCCAGTCGTCACGATCTACCACTGGGATCATCCACAGACGCTGGAAGATGCCGGTGGATGGAGGAATGCGAGAATAGTCGACCAGTTCAACGACTACGCCAGACTCTGCTTTGCACGATTTGGAGATCGGGTAAAACACATTGCGACACATAATTTATAACTCACACACAATATAACTCTGCAGACTCAATATACATATCTGTGAATATTCAAGGAATCGTGTTATGCCCAACTTTAACCATTGCACGGAATCACTTTCGCACATACCAATGGAAAATAATAGTAAGAAATATTATTATTATTATTATTGACTTTTTATATAGCGCATCTTCAATGTAAGCTACTCAGAAGCGCTCCCAGTCCAACAACGGCTAAATAAGGCAGTTTTTAAGTAGGAAATAAACATATTGTTCTGACAAGATGGCGTGCAGCAGGAAGCCCATTCCAGGTTCTAGGGTCAGCGACTGTGAAAGAGCGCCGCTGCATTATATGGGTTCGAGAACGAGGAGTCAAGAGTTCAGCTTCATCAGCTGATCTGAGGTCTGATCGCCTCTGGACACCAGAGGTGGGACAGCAGACTTTTTGTAGGTACATGGGAGCAAGACCCTCCATGCAGCGCCAGACTAATGCAGAAACCCTATATAAGTGATCCGCTGTGGAATTGGAAGACAATTTTATGAATGCGACCAATAAAACGTGCAGCTGTGCGCAGAACCCGATCCAGACACCCAATCCGGATCGCCTGGAGCCCGATATAGATGGAACTACAATTAGACTAATAAATCGAGGCGAGAGACCACAAAGGCATGGACAAAAGTGGCAGCAGCAGTAGGGGTCAGAGATCGAGATACCACCCTAAGCTGACGAAGTTTGTAGTAGCAATCGCGCCAAAGTAGATTTATGGGGGGCCGGGCGTTGTTTAGAGGGGGCGAAATTTTTTTGGGAGCCAATGTTTTGGCAGTTTTCCAGCTATTGATCTGAAACTTTCCATCTAGACAGAGGACTGTCAGGTCCAACCATTGGAGGGGTTGGTGAATCTCTCCCACCAGAGGTCCACGGTGGGGTGAGAAAACCCAAACTTTTGCTATTTCCATTTCATCGCAATAGTTTCACAGCTATTCACCTGAAAGGTTGCAGCTAGATAGAGTGCCACCGGGACTACCTCGCCCCAAGCCAACGCACACCTCGCCCCGCATGGGCCTGGTGGGGGCAGGGTACTGTATGGTATGGGGAAATAAATTTGGGGCGAATTTCTTTTGCAGTTTTGCAGCTATTGATATGAAACTTTGCATGTAGACAGAGGACCGTCAGGTCCATCCAGCCAATGAAGGGAGCCATGGTGGAGGCACGAAAAACCAAACTTTTGCTACTTCCATTCCGTCGCCATAGCTTCACGGCTAGTTACATAAAATTCCCGGGCATCGCCGGGTACCCCAGCAAGTGACTAGATAAGTTCCCTCTGAAGATCGGAAAATACACGTATTCCCGATTTATTTCCAAAGGTCAAGTTCTGGATAACCCTCAACGAGCCGCTCTGTTCTTCGTGGAATAGCCATGCGACCGGAGAACATGCGCCAGGAATTCGGGATCCACTTTGCAGTCCCTTCCTAGTTGCTCACAATCTGATTCGGTCTCATACGAAGGCGTGGCATACATACGACAAGGAATTCAGAGCGAAACAAGCAGGTAATGGTTGCAACTTAAATGACTGATCAGTGATCATCACTCAGTATAATAGTAGGCTACACACTTTTGTCATTGTTATATCGTCCGCTCCCTACATCTCTTCTTTAGCTGCTCATCTATATACATAAAAATGTAACCGCGTTTGGCTCCTTGCAAGTTATCTCAGAACTTTCAGCGCCGATTGCTTTCAGAACTTCACCAAAACGTTTAGTTCGAACACGGCCGGGTTTGCAGAATGATTTTTCGCAAAAAGCGCAATCTTTTCAACAAAAAAAACAACTTTGAAAATTCAACCGTTTTCAACACATAGCCTACGCCCGTCAATAAGCCTTGCATACCAATTCGGGCATGTTTGTTCCGTAAATTTCTTTAGCGCATTTCATTACGGCCTTCGCATTTCATTATGGCCTTCTTGCTCAAGCGTTTTATGGCGTGATCCGCGTCGGGGGGAGGGGGAGGGGGAGGGGAAGGGGGAGGGGAGGGGGAGGGGGAGGGGGAGGGGGAGGGGGAGGGGGAGGGGGAGGGGGAGGGGGAGGGGGAGGGGAGGGGAGGGGGAGGGGAGGGGGAGGGGGAGGGGGAGGGGAGGGAGAGGGGGAGGGGGAGGAGGAGGGGAGGGGGAGGGGGAGGGGGAGGGGGAGGGGGAGGGGGAGGGGGAGGGGGAGGGGGAGGGGAGGGGGAGGGGGAGGGGAGGGGGGGGGGGGGGGGGAGGGGAAGGGGAAGGGGAAGAGCAGGCTCTTTTCAGCCACAGCAACGCGTGGCCGGGTTCAGCTAGTAATCAATAAGAAGGTATACAGATGGGCGGAGACCTGGGCGGAGATTGGGGGGGGGGGGGGGACGAACGAGCGGCCGAAGAAAAGACGTGATATTTTCTGACGGACGAAACATTTCTGACGAACTTTTTCCAAGGGAATATTTTCTACCTTTCACCGATCAAAAAAAGTTGACGTCCTTTTTTTTAGTTATCCATGGCCCAAAAAAGTCGTAAAAATTTATATTTTCACCGCCCGAAAAAGTTGACGACCTTTTTTATTATTTCTATTTTCACCGCCCAAAAAGTTGATGACCTTTTTTGAATCATATCACCAAAAAGTGTAGAAAAATGTATATTTTTCACCGACAAAAAACTTTCTATTACTTTTTTTAGTCTTGACGCTCAACGATGGGGGGGGGGGGGTCAATGCTTGGGCGGTTCCCCCAACACTTTTGTTGTCTTTTGTGTCTGAGACATAAATTGATTGGGGTGGACCAATGCTTGGGCGGTCCCCCCCAACACTTTTGCTGGGGGGACCGTCTCCCTGTACCCCTAGGTCTCCGTCCATGGGTATACAGTAGCAGTATACATAAGTCTTACAGTATAAATTATGTTATAATGGTCCGATCTGAGTCAACTCGAAGCAAACATTTTAAGTTAAGATGTCTTTATGCTAATGATACTTCCAGCGCAAGAACCAATCTGAACCAATTCAACAAATTAAATTCAATTCTGCAAAAAACAAATACGCTTTTAAATGCACTGACCCTGTCAATGTTATGGAATGCCATTCCTGAGAACATAAGATCTGCGCTACCCATAAAACATTTGTGCAGATTTTCATGGAAATTCTCCATAGGAATGACTCCTGGCCTCCTGGGGAGGATTTGTTTGTCTGTGTTGAATGATGATTGACTTTGCTTTAAAAGAGTCCACTGAGCCGGCTGATCGGATAGCGAGAGGAAGTCTGTTCCAGCAACGAGGACCAGCGACCGAGAAGGCACGATCGCCGAAGCGCGTTCTCATTCTCCGCACTCACAAATCAGTCCTCTCGGATGATCTGAGCCGAAGCCCGGCCGCGAAGGAATGAGTCTCTGTGCAGCAATAGCGCAGGTGTTACTCGGGCGCAGCTCCGTGAAGCGATTTGAAGACGAGCAGACAGAGCTTGAATTCGATGCGAGATGGAACAGGCAGCCAGTGGAGGACGTCACGGAGGAGCGGCGTGACGTGGTCGTACTGTCTCCTGTTGCAGACTAGCCTCGCCGCGGAATTAAGAACCGACTGGAGTCTGATAGACTGTTTGATTTTGCTTGTCGTCTGTAGGTCGTATAGGAATAACGTTGAATACGGATTGGTCTGAGCCGAAGGATTGGCTGAACGCGGCTGATGTCGAGGCTTCGGAAAGACTCGTTCAGATGAGGCTAGGAGTGTTCGCCAATCCGATCTTCGGCAACGGAGACTATCCAGCCATTCTGAAAGCTCAGCTGGCGACGAAGGCGAAACAACTCGGCCTCAAAGAGTCTCCTCTTCAAAAGTTCACAGCTGAAGAGATTCGACTCAACAGAGGTTCACTGTCTTCTCACTCGCTCTCACTCTCTCTCTCTCTCTCTGTCTGTCTGTATGTCTCGCTCTGTCTGTCTGTCTCTGTCTGTCATTGTCTGTCTCTGTCTCTGTCCCTGTCTCTTTGTCTCGCTATCTCTCTCTCTCTCTCTCTCTCTGCCTCGCTATCTCTCTCTCTCTCTCTCTCTCTCTCTGTCTCGCTATCTCTCTCTCTCTCTGTCTGTGTGTGTGTGTGTCTCAGACTCTGTGTCTCTGTCTGTCTCTCTGTCTCTGTCTCTGTTTCTGTCTCTCTCTATCTCTCTCTATCTCTGTCTGTCTGTCTGTCTCTGTCTGTCTGTCTGCCTGTCTGTCTGTCTCTCTTTCTACGTGTCTCACTTAGTTCGTTGTTATTTTTTACTTTAACCTATGATAGTATCATCTGTCTTGAGATACAAGTTTCCTTTCCAGTGTAGACCAACCGTCGACGTTTCAGTCGCAATATGGGATGAAAAGTTTTTTGTTTTGGTTGACGTTGTTAGGATCATCTGATTTCTTTGGACTGAATCACTACTCAACGAGGATCGTCAGTGGAATTACTGCAACGCCGAAGGACGTCGTCGTTGCTCATCCTAGTCCTCCTTCTGTTATTTCCGAGGCAGTTCTGATGGATGCTCACGAAGAAGCCGATCCAAACTGGAAGACGTGAGTTGATAATCGATTCATGAAATGAATAATAATATGAAAACTACTACTACTACTAATAATAATAATAATAATAGTAATAATAGTAGTAATAATAATAATAATAATAATAACAACAATAATAATAACATTACTAATAATAATAATCATAATATGAATGATTATTAATTATAATAATTATTAATTATTTAGATGGAGAGAAAAAGAAAGAGAAAGAGAAAGATAATGATAATAATAATAATAATAAGAATAATATTATTATTATAATAATAATAATAATAATAACAATAATAATAATATAACCACGAGAAACAACATTTTTGTTCCAGCGTATCTCGCTGATGATACAACGCTACAATGCAGTTGCGTTTAGGGGCACTTTCGCCGATCAGGATACGGAATATGAATAGGGCCGTTCCAGACTGTGATTTTATATTAGGCGATAGATAAGTCCCTGAGGGATCCTGTATACCTCGGGGCAAAAAAAAAAAAAAAAAAATAATAATAATAATAATAATAATAATAATAATAATAATAATAATAATAATAATAATAATAATAATAATAATAATAATAATAACAACATAATAATAATAATAGTAATAAAAATAATAATAATAATAATAATAATAATAATAATAATAATATTGATTATGATTATGATGATGATGATGATTATTATTAATTATTAATATTAAAACGAATAATAATATGAAAACTAAGAGTGATTATTTGATTCTACTGCACTGATGATGCAATGTCTGTCTGTTTCGGTTGTGAACTGATTATTTTCGATCTAAGATTGATGAGAGATTAAGAGATTGAAAAAAGAGTCTGAGTAGGTGGCGAAGGTTGTAATAATAATAATTAGATTGTAGAACGACGTGTTAGTTTGCGATGAGTTCAGACGTAGATTTATTTTCATTCTCAGTACATCAAGCTTCTCTGACTTATAAGTCTTATGACACTCGGATTTATGACGCTCGAGATAATTATATCTGATGCAGCATCGGCCAATGAATAGAATAGACATTGTTGCTGTGTTTGCACGTGGTTCATTCAGTGTAGATGAATACGTCATTTGTTGATGTCATCCAGTGCTAGTGATGATAACGACGACGTCGTCGATCATGATGATGTTGATGACTATGATAGTAGAGGTCAAAGTAGCAAGCTCGGACAATTTGACCAGTACAGCCTTGAGCTCGGACAATTTGACCAGTATAGCCTTGAGCTCGGACAATTTGACCAGTACAGCCTTAAAAAAGTAAAAAAAAGTAAAAAAGTAAAAAAAGTAAAAAAAGTAAAAAAGTAAAAAAAGTAAAAAAGTAAAAAAAGTAAAAAAAGTAAAAAAAGTAAAAAAGTAAAAAAAAATTTTCTCCGGCGTATACAAAATGGACTACTCGAAGAAAACTGTTACTGAATTACGAAAAATCGCCGAGCGCAGCGGCAAGCATGCATATTTTACAAGACGGTGGATAGCGAAGTTCATTGCTAAAATTGACGCCCACACCCGCGAATGCTGCGACGATGAATGCTCATGCAAGAATCCACAGCCGGATCGACAACAAGGGCCAGGCGAGACCATCGTCGTTCGTCGTCGGCGCAATGGCAACTCGCCCCCGTGTGATGTTAGTTTGATCGACAACGAGATCATCATCGTTAATTGTCAATGCAATGGCAACTCATGCCTGTGTGATGCAGGGGCGTGAGTGGACTACGTCGTAGATACGGGATTACAATATCTCAAACGATTTTACACCGTTGGTTTATAATCGTCTCACAATGTCGTCAAGTCTTCAGTATCGATCCAAGAATTGAACGAGTCTGGGTAGCCTAACCACTTCACGAGTGATTTCTTCCCACGTTTCCTAATCACTTTTTCGATTCTAAATATTTCTTGAGTTGTTTTCTGTAGCTCCTGCTCATAGAATGACCCCTGTATTTCCTCAGAATTAGAATCAGTGATCTTGTAAGTTGGCGGATCTGTATATTGAACCTGGGATACTACAAAAACCTCCTCTGTCCATCTAGGTATATATCCTTTGTCAAAAATGCTCTTCTTCCTAGTTATTCTGACTCGATCGCCGACTGAAAACTTTGGTGTAATAGGCCCTGAAATCTCATCGCCGTATAAATTCATAAATACAGTCTTTTCGTTCACTTTCATACTAGCCTTCGCGGGGGTCATTTTGATCGAAGAATGTCTCGTGTCATTATAATTACTAACCATCTCGTCTAATACATCGATATATCTTCTCGTTGAATTAGCTGTGAAGTACTTGAACATCTTCTCTTTCATCGTACGCACCCATCTTTCTACGATGGAACTTTTGCCCTCGTTCTCGGTAGAATACAACTCGACTAAATTCTTCACATTTTTATTATAAAATTCTTTCCCTTTGTCGCACCAAACTTTGACTGGCTGTCGACCACCCCCGAGTATCTTCACGAACCCATCGGCTGTAGACTTCCCACTCTTGTCATGTAATGGAACGATCCATCCATACTTCGAAAATACATCTATAACGGTCAATAGAAATTTCACGCCATCATTATCTCTAGCGAAAGCCTGCATGTCGATTAGATCAGCCGCCCAAATCTGGTCAATCCCGCCAACACGGACCCGCCTCGTCCTAAAATTTCTCACTACTGGTTTGTGTAATTCATTCGCTAATTGATTAGTCCATTTCAGGTCCTGCTGTAATTCTGGGCTTTTTTTAAACCTAGCCCGAGACTCGTTTTAGCGGACAAAATAGGTTTGACTATCGCCCTCTCTATTCGTTCCCGCACGCTTGGATTAGGTATATTATTCAGCTGGTTTATCATTGCTCTATCAGCGGCATTCCTAGAAGCCGTATCAGTGTGTTGATTGTACGCCAGGTCATGAACGTATGCCGCACTATCTACCCTGTTTATAGGCTTGCTCCAATCTTTGGGGGTTTCGTTGGGATTCAGACGCAAATCTAGTCTAGTACCGGGACCAGTAAACTGATGGCCTGGCAGATGTAATTCGCCCGGGAATTTAGCCCAAGGTAATTTAATGTTGCTTGTGGCAGCGTTCAGCGAACTAACTAGATCCCCACCTTGCGCAACAGCGGGCGCCTTCACGAATTGAGTTTTTGTTTTCCCGCATACGACGCAAACACCTCTGAGCATCGATCTCCCATTATTAGCCACGGCGTTCTGCACATCTCTCGTCTGGGTCTGTTGTTTACATTTTACGCAATACATTTCGTTTTTTAATAATATATATTTTTAAAAATGGAGATTAGAGATATGAGTTGGGGCACAGCGCTCTCGAAAAGATTCAATAATCCGTTGTTACCCAAAAGCATACGCGGTTTGATAGTTGGGAAATCGGCGTGTGGAAAAACAACGCTTCTTCTCAATCTTTTACTCAGGCCAGACTGGTTGGATTATAATAACTTGCAGGTATTCGGTACTTCTCTGTTTCAACCGGAATATCGCATTATTAAAAAAGCATACGAAGAAAAATTGCCGAAAGAAGCGATCGTTTGGTTGTTCGAGCACCGAGATGAAATCGTGGGTCTAAATGCGTCGCCAGACCTTGTAATGGAAGAACTAGCAAAAAACTCGGAAGCTAAATCCGATATAATTGCCAAGTTCTTTGAGAGCGCCGATGATGTACCAGACCCGAGAGATTTGAGCGCTGAAAAGAAGAACCTGATGATTTTCGATGATCTTCAATTGGAAAAACAAAACAAATGTGAAACGTATTACAATCGGGGGAGGCATAGTAATGTAGATTGTTTTTACCTCGCCCAGAATTATTTCAAATTACCGCGCCAAACAATCCGAGAAAATGCGAACTTTATTTGCCTGTTCAAACAAGACCTGAAAAATTGTAATCATATTTACAACGATCATGTGAGTACAGACATGTCGAAAGATGAATTTCGAAAACTATGCAAAACAGTATGGGAGCAACCTCATAGATTCGTGGTTTTAGACCTGACTAGCGACAAGTACAATGGTAAATACCGATGCGGACTCGACGAATTTTATATAATCGAGGATCCGCCATTGTAAAATTGTATTGTATAGTAAAAATGGAATCATCGCTTCTCAAACAGATATCGGAAAACACGGAAAAGACGGCCTGCAACACGGAACCAAAAACATCATTTTCTATTTTTCTCAGCGAAAAGAGCACGCGAATCAGAACGAAGTTTAATCCACTACTCGAACTGGAGAAGAATAAGAAATATGAAATGGCCTTAGTTGCCCTCGAGACGTACTATTCTTTTCCAAATATCGATGCGACAAACAACGTCTTTCGGTATTCGCCAAATCGCGACTCACAGTGGGTAAACATTGCAGTCCCAGAGGGTTGCTATGAAATCACGGATATCAATGAATATATACAGAGAGTGATGAAGGGGAATGGACATTTCGACGGAGTAAATGGAAATTACTGTATCTCAATAGCGCCAAACACCAATACTCTGAGGTCTGTGGTGAATATAGAAGCAGAGTATATGGTTGACTTTACGCCAAAGAATTCGATTGGAAAGGTTCTAGGTTTCAACAGATGGATCTATTCGGCGGGATACAATGAATCGGAGGACTTGGTAAATATAATGAGTGTAAGCAGCCTGAGAGTGACCAGCGACATTATCGGGTCTTCGTACACTAACGGAACATCAGAAAACGTGATATATTCTTTTTTCCCGAACGTAGGCCCGGGTTACAAGATTATCGAAGTGCCGCATAATTTGATATATCTCCCGATTTTGCTATCTACAATTTCAACGATGGAAACGAGGCTCACAGACCAACACGGGAACCTACTAAATCTTCGAGGTGAAGAATTGGCGATTCGATTTCACATCAGAGAAGTTTGAAAGTTTTTGTAATTTATTAATAAAATGAATCGTTACATGAGCGTAAAAGTTAATATTTCAGAAGCGCAACAAGACAAAATTAAAAGATCACTTGAAGCGGGGAGCGGCGTGAGTATCAAACTATCGCATGATGATTTGAATGGCGAACACGTTTTGGCTCTCACCCAGGCGCAAATCAATAAAATGGCAGCAGCCTACCAAAAAGGAACTGGCATGATTATTAAAATGAGTAAAACGCAATTGGAGAACAACAGGAAAGTCGAAGGTGGATTCATAGGCGCTATACTTCCGTTTCTGGCGACCGCGGGTCGGTTCCTTCTGTCTAATGCACTGCCAAGTTTGGCGATGGGAGCACTAAGTGGTCTCGGCTCCGCGGCAACTACTAAGATTGTAGACAAAATCAGCGGTTCGGGTGTAATGTATGTCAAGAGAGGCGACATGGCGTGCAAAATAAGAGCAGCCGGATCTGGTTTGTACTTGTCTCCGTGGCAAAAAGGTAGCTCAATAACGGCATCCGGGCTGTACATGAAAACAGGGTCGGGCTATGCGAGGGGCGAAGGACTTTTGTTGGGCCCCAACTCTCCGTTTCGAAACATTCCGATTCTCGGCATGATATTATAAATTATTCTATTATAAAATGTCGAGACCAATACACAAATTTGGAACTAAACCAACTAGGCCGGTAGAGGTTAGAACGCAGCCCCTTTCAGTCTTTTGGAAGATTACGAGCGGTGTTACTCGCGCCCCAGTAAGACAACTAGGAGGTCTGCGATGGGAGATTTTTGCGCAAAATGATATCACGATACAACCAAAGACAGCAAATACGCTAAGGCTTGGACTCGGTGTAGAAATGGCGGCGGGTCTTTGCCTCGTTTCCCTCAGACAGAGTATCAAAGAACGACGATGCAGCCTACTAGACGGAGTGATTTCAGAAGATGTGATTGATGATATCATAGTTTCCATTCAAAACAACTCCGATTCGGCGGTAACGATAAACGAAGGAGATTCGCTATGCTGTGTAAATTATCTGCGGTAAAAAAAATATAGATATATTGCTAATAAATAAAAGAATGGAATACGAAGGCATCAAACTCTATCCGAACCTAACAAATATAACGCCCTCTGCGCCGGAAGGTGAAATACAAATAGCCGCAGGGTCCGCACAAACGTATCGACTTCAGAAGATTAGCGAAATCAAAAAGGAGATCGAGCAAGAACGCGACAAAAGAGCAGCGTTGAGTAAAAAGTACCATAGAAGTGTGAGCGTAATCGGCGTAGTAGACAACGTCCTCATGGCGATCACGATGGGGCTCGGAATTTCGGGAATCGGTGTACTAGCCACCATAATTGCAACCCCCATCGCTATTGCTATGGAAGGGACAGCGCTAGGTGCGGGGCTATTGAGTATAATTGGCAGCCGAATCTGTAAAAAGCTCGCCCTGAAAGCGGAGAAGCATGAAAAGATCAAAACGCTAGCTGATGCGAAGCTCAACACGATCAGCGACCATATTTCAAAAGCGCTCGTGGATGATCACATTTCAGATGAGGAATATTCTCTGATTCTAAGCGAGATTGAAAAATTCAATGGCATGAAAGAAGAAATTAAAAGTAAGTCGAAAGTTGCGGCAGCCGCGATGGATGAGGAAACGAAACAATCTCTCATCGATCGGGGAAGAGAAGAGGTCAGGCAGTCCTTTCAAAGCATGTTTGAGAAAAATACCGAATCTATGAAAAAGACGACTAACGTGAACATGTATGAAATCATGTAGAGTTGAAGAGTTTTGTAGACCTATGTAGACCTATGTCGCTATGTCTGAAAATACGTCTAACTTGTGTTTTTACACATGTCGAAAAACATGTAGAAAAACACGCCGAAAAACACGTCGAAAAACACGCCGGAAAACATGTCGAAAAACATTAAATTTTTTATTAAAAATGTCGTTTCTAAAGATAGATGACCCGGCGAAAAGAAATTTCATAGTCGAAGAGTTTCTGAAGTCCAAGAAGAATATTCAACAGAATTTTTTATCGGAGAGATTGGGGGATTCGGGGCTGCAACAAGAATTAACCAAGCTGTACAAGCCTATCGTCGATTCGCAATCCGCAATTTCCAAAGAGCAAAATGTCTTACTATCCGCCATCAAAGAAAACTCGATAGCTACTACAAACGCACTACAGACGCTGCCCGCTTCGTTGAAGATTCAATTTCCTCAGTATCCCTCGATAGAAGCGTATAGCGACGATCCGACTGAGGATATTAGAACTTTAGAATTAGGTGATGTAGCTACCAAGTACCTTCATCAATACGCCTCCGATAGAAAAATCGTAGACACGACGTTCGGAATACGATCAAAAAATGGTCAATTCTACATCGGCGATACTCCGATTTTTATTCAAGGAGACGCTGTGACGGTTGGAAATAAGACGTATAGCGGAACTCCGGGGCTTTGGGAATTGTTGACGATGAAACAGCCAAACTCGTCGATATACGATAATAATGATAGAGACGATTACGCCGAGATTCTACTCGCGTCGGATGCGATCAGACAGCCAAAAAATCCCAACAAACCGAAAGCATCTGCGAGCGTCAAATATCGGGAAATTATCAAGCCGATATGGGAAAAGAGGGCTCGTAATACACCGACAGCGGGCAAAGGCGTCGGCGTAATCGTCATATCCGAAGATCCGAATGTATTAGCGAAACAGCTAGAACTACGATTTCAAAGCTTCAAAGCAGGCAATACCGGCGTGAGAAACGAGATCGTGGCGATGTGCGACGCGTTATTGAGGCAGGAAGTGCTGAGTAAAGATGCTTACAAAAATATAATGATGACATTGTAAAATGCAGAAAAAATGCAAGTCATTAATAGAAGGAGGTATAGAAAACAATACGTTATCGGAGGATCAGGAATATTCGATACAATTTCGGGATTTTTCAAACGACTAGTAACGTCGAACGCAGCCAAACAATTAGCAACGACCGCTCTCAACGCGAGTAAAGACGCGGCGAAAGAAATTGGGAAAAAGGCCATCGATGTTGGGAAAACAACCGCAATCGACGCCGGCAAACGATTAGTGGACAAAGCAGTGGCCAAACTGTTTACTCCTGCCCCTACTCCTCAGAAACAGGCTGTTACGCCAGAAACTAGACAAATTTTAGAGCGGCTGAGTGGCGTCGGTAGCGTCGGGTCGAGTCCAAATATCTCGAATATTAATAATCTGATGATGGGTGATGGCCTGAAGAAGAACGGCGCCATGTCGATACAAGATTTAGTACGCTCGCTAAACGGCGCCGGAATGAAGGTCGCGTAAAAAATATTATCGCGTAGTAGTAAAAATGCAATCATCCGATATTCTGAGATTTACCGAACAACCATTGAGCGATGAAAGCGTCGAACGCTACGAATGGTACGAGTATGAGCCGATATCGGGGGCGAATCTAAACACCTCCGGCGAGATTAGAATAAACATCGAACTTCAAGATCTATTTTGTCATCCATCAGAATCTTACCTGCTGTTCGAGGGTAGATTGACGAAGGCGACCAACCCCGCCACCTTCTACGCCGATATCGATGAAGCAACTCTTACGAATAATGGGCTCATGCATCTTTTCAGTCAAATTTCGTATTCCCTGTCGAATCAGGAAATTGAATCGTTATTTTACCCAGGTCAAGCAACGACGATGCTCGGATTACTCAAATACCCGAATGATTTTCAACTAGCTCAAGGATTGAATCAGTTGTGGTACAAGGACAGCGGAGCGACGGCTGCTATCGCGAATAATCAAGGTTTCGCCGTGAGACAGGCGTATATAATTCAAAAACCAAATGCCAAAGGTACTTTCAGCTTTGTAGTTCCATTGAAGCATATTTTCGGATTTTGCGATGATTACGACAAGGTTGTTTTTGGGGTGAAACATACGCTAACTCTTGTTCGTAAGGCCGATGATGACGCAATTTTTAGAACCGCCGCGGATGCAGGGAAAGTTAGGTTGGATAAAATCTCGTGGTTCATGCCGCACGTTATTCCCGCGGATATGGAGAAGATGCAATTGTACAAAACGATCGAATCGAAAGCGTCGTTGCCAGTTGCGTACAGAGCCCGTCAATGCGATACCACCTCCGTCGCACAGTCGACTAATTTTAGCTGGAGACTTAGCGTCAAGACATTACCTGAGAAACCTAGGTACATCATCTTGGGTTTTCAAACCGACAAAAGCGGCGATCAACTACACAATCCATCCGTTTTCGATCATTGCGATCTGAAGAACATGTTCGTGATGATGAACCAGGACCGTTATCCAGTTGTCGACTATAATCTATCATTTCCGAATCAACAATTCTCGCGGGCGTACCGAGCAGCAGCCGCGTTCAGTGAAAAATACTATGGAATGGACGAACTAATGACGCAATGCAATATCACACCCTCGGACTTCAAAGATCTGTTTCCGATTATGGTGTTTGACGTGAGCAAGCAATCCGAGCGTCTGAAGTCATCGGTCGTCGATATCCAGATCAAAGGCACGTTTAATACAGCGCCGCCGGCTTTCACGGAAGCGTACGCAGTGGTGATTTCAGACAAGTTACTGAGGTTTCAATCGGACGGACAGAAAATGAGTGTGGTATATTGAAGTTCATGATAGAATGGTCGTTGAAGAATAATGAGACTTACAGATACCTATCGTACGTATATGAACGATAGGTATCTACGGTTACCTAGTACAAAAACTCGGCCTGCAATCCGGCTCCGCCCCTGAGAAGAAGGCGACTGGCTGTTGGAGTGTTTCCGGATGTGGCAGAATATACCTTCATACCGAGCTTATCGTTGGCGTTGAAAAATATGGCGACGGTTGGTAATACGAGCGATACTATGATGTCGGCTGTTTGCCCGCCCACCGTGTATTCAAAAAGTTCGTTATTATGTATCTCGTCTTTGACATACGCAACCCTGATTATTTTTACGCTTGGACTGTCATTTCCTATCAAGAATTTCGCGTATCCACTAAGTCGATATACGCCTGTACGAGGAATAGTTATTAAGCCCAAGGACGTCGTATACGCCGAATCCGTATTGATAGCAACGACCGTTAATTGATGGTGCATTACATATGCGCCTGAGAATGCTCCACCATGCGTTGCATATGTGCCCGAGAATGCGCCGCCACCACTTACGATTGCGGATGCTCCTCCGTCACCCTCTCTCAACACACAAATAGCCGGTCCGGTTGTAGGTCTCCAATTCGCGGATAATGCCGGCGCCGCTGTTATAGCTCCAGCCGTTCCTTCGAACCTATATATAATACCGCTCGCCGTATTTCTCACTAGATTGCCCGGGGATACCCTCATACCCGAAACGTAATCTCTAATACCGGTAGGCCCAGCGCTATTAGTGATTTTATCGGCGACTAGGGCAATAGCTTGCCCCCAACTTAGTGCTTCATCCATTCCCGCATCCGGATTATTCGTTATTGGCAGGCCTTTGATGAAGTTGCCATTCATATTTAGATTCCCAGTCGCCGGATTTGCTCCATCTACCCGTAGAAAAGTACTATTTACTTGGGACAGCGTAACGCCCCCCGCAATTATTCTTTGAGTAGATCCTGAATCTGTATGTCCAAATTTATCAACCGGCATTTTGAATATAATAATTTTTATTAATTCAGGGTCGTAAGAATGCCGCCGAAAAGTCCCTACACAAAATGTTCGTAGCGATGGATGAAAAAGCGTGTATGCTGAGGTAATCGAACTCGTCTAGAAAAACTATGTTACTACCGATTAAATGGACATACAGATCCGTGCTCCCTCCGCCCGCAATTTGCATGTACGGTACCTCATTTTTATACAGGTGGACGATGCCATACGCGTCATTACTATTGTTACAAAATTCTATGTACACCGAAACGATATAGTACCCGGCTTTACTGGGGAAGAAAGAAGTCGTTCCGATGCCCTGTTCAATACCGTGTCTTGCGGTACCGCATCTTATTACGTCAAAAGTAACTGCAGTCTGAGTCCGAGCGATTATAGCCTGTTGAGTTGAACTGTAAGCGCTAACCGCGGGTCCTATCACAATCGCCACTTTCGAAGTAAGTTGTTCATCGACGTATTTCTTATTCGTCAAATGATTATTGTCGGTCGGGACGTCGTCGTGATTCTGCAGTAAATCTATTACTTGCCCCCGACTCATAACCTCATCTATTCCCGCTTCCGGAGTATTCGCTGTATTCGCTGTATTCGTTGTAGGCAGACCTCTAATAGTATGACCACTCATATTTAGATCTCCAGTCGCTGGGTTTGCTCCATCCAGCCTTAGAAAAGTACTGTTTACTTGACTTTCAGTAACTCCGCCAGCAATTACTCTTTGCGTAGATCCTGAATCGGTATGTCCAAATTTATCAACAGGCATTTTTACATCTGAATATAATTTTCAATGCAGGCTGTTTATAACTTCTTGAAAACTCACCCCATCTTTGCATGTTTTTTTCAGGACGTGCAGGCATAGATGGCCGCAAAACACTTCGTTGTCGGGCTGTACGCGTTCGCTATTGTAGTACACAGGACTCTGCAAATACTTTACCAGTTCTGTAGGAGGGGACAAGCCATAGCTGTCGAAATATATTTTGTCCTTGCCGTTTTTTGAAAAAGCGACCCAGTGCGAGCCGGTTCCATTAGAATCGTCTAGATTCAATATCCCGCATTCAGTCCGTCTAGGTTTCTTCGGCAGCTCGTCTCTGAGAAATACTCCCCGGAAATTAGGGATATTGAGCTTTTTCGCGGCATCTAGTAGTTCAAAATTCGTCAACGGATGATTCGGGAGGACTACGCCTTCGACATTTATATTTTTCACAGTTGTATAGCTCATTTTAATATTTCATCTAGATGTTTCACAAACTAATGAGCTTTCGGGCTTCTACACAGGCGAGATAATAATTATGTCTACAATTTTTGCATTCATTCGCCTTTCCATCTTTTTGAAATCGATTGTTGTCGTATTCCGATATGTTCTGACTTACCTTACACCGACTGCAAACTTTTGTGTCTTTTGTCTCCCTATTTTCCTGTCTTGCGTATTTGTGTGCAAGCTCTTTCACTTTGGCATTTTTACAAATTTTACAGCTGGGGTAATACCCGCTCTTCTGTGAGTTATCTTTGTGAAATTCGTCCAAGCTTTTTTCTATTTTGCATTTAGAACACACTTTTTTTGCCGCATCCATTTTATATTAGTGTAAATTATTCTTTATTTTGTTTAGTTTTCAACGTGTAGTGCCCATAGGCTAGGGTATGGATCCCATCGTCCATTATTACTCTTTTGTCGTCGTTTGCTGAGAGAGCTATTTTATTTACTTCTTCGGTGTAAATTTCATGACGATAGGATCGAATGACGTTCATCGCTCTCGACTGTTGTCTTTTCGTAAACACGCAGTCTTTGTAATCTGCGTGAGTGATTGATTTCTTGACGACGTTCTTTTTCACACCCTTACATTTCTTGTAGTCTTCACCCGCCATCTTGTAAGAGTACAACTTGGATCGCAGGCCGACAAATTCTTCAATCTGTTTTCCCGCGGCCTCGTCTTTGAACATACCAACCACTTTTTTATTAACGCCGGATTCTATACCTGATGGATGATCGCTCGGATAGTCTGAAGTATCGAACATACTTTGGACGTCGCGGGAAATATCTTTGTAGAAGTCTTCCGTTTTAATTTCATACGCCAAAGAATCGGTATCGGTGAATAATAGCTTGGCCCTATCTCCGTACTTGACCTTGATGTAATTATAATGAAAATCATACATGAGCGTCTTACTGACGTCTAATATACACATCCCTAGATATATCGGCTTGTTGTAAAACAACTTGGTCTTTTTCATGTGAACGGCGATGAGGTTTTCATCGAAAATCGTTCGTCTGTCGTAATTAGTTTTCGCGACTAGCTTGATAGCTTCCTTCTCATCACTCACCAATCGTATGTCAACTCGATTCTCGATAGCTTCCATTGTTTTACCAAAAACGCTATTGTTCATCAGCTTGAAAAAGTCTTTCTCAAAATCGTTCGTAGCTTTCGTTCTCAGGTTTGTATTCAGATCGATATACTTTTTCAGCCAGGCACTTTCCACGAATTTTATTCCTCGATGTATTTTTACGATTTTCAATCCGAGACTTTCATACAATTTTAAATTTTCGTAATGAACGACGTACTTTACTTTGTCATTCAAGTTTGGAATTAGTTTTGCGACATTCGATCCCGCGGGTTTTACACTCTCCGGAGCGAGAGGATAATCATTATGCAGGTCGTGCAATTCCTCTGGATATTCTAAGTCGACTTCTAACACACATCCCACTCCATCTCGTTCAGTAATGTTTCTCCAATCATTCAATTCGTCATCGTTCATCCATTCAAACCCATGAGTTGGTAACGGTTTGCTCATCGCCCATCCGTACAAGTTGTTCGCGTCCAAGTATGGAATGAATACTGAATGCTGGGTGGGATTGAAAGCTTCTCCCATGTACTCGTTGTTCGCTTTCGCGTATCGATGCGAAATCGTGCTGACACCTCCTCGTATTCCCTGCTTGATCATCAGCAACATATCGTAGTCACTCAACAACTCCAACTCTACACCAGTCGTCTTCAACGCCGCGTCCCATGCAAGTCCTGGGCTAGTGTAGTACCACGCAGGATCTAGGTTGTAGTGCTTCATACAGACGTCTCTAAAGTTTTCGAACACATCCGCTAATAATAGAACATCCGATAAATTGTACAAGTCGTGATATTGACGTAATGTTTTGCATTCAAATTTGTTCCATACCGTTTTCGCGTGCGCGTAATCTTTTTCGCTGATACCCGAATCGGTTAGTTTTGAATAGAAGGCATGCTTCGATGGTAATTCGGTTTCGTTTAATCTTTCAACACCGTCGACGTAATCATACGGGTAAACGCCTTTTCTGAGTAAAAGATCCAGCTTCTCACCCTCAAAAAATTTCCCTAAATTCTTGCACTGATCTTTCTGAAGATTTTTCGATAACGCGTCGAGACTCTGGGGCATGAATCTCAAACTATCGATAAAACGTAATTCGCGTTTGACTTCTCTCTCTTTCCCATCTTTGTCTACAAATCTATCGACGACGACCTCTCTGCTGAATGAGATATACTTTTCTTCGTTGCAGGGAATGCGTTTGATTTTCTCGCCGTGTTCGCCACGTAATTTCTTGATAAATAAATGGCTGTCATAACCTGTCAAATTGTGAAATACGACGGGGAAGAACTTGGGGACTTTGTATTTCAGATTACAAAGGTTGTGAGCGGCACCTCTAAATTTTCCAGTCAAATGACAGTGATCTCGAACTGGTTTTTCTTCGCCTATAAATTCTCGTTCGCATATATGGCAAACAGTAGCCGAGTCGAAGAGCACCTGCTCTTTCTTGCCGAATATCATCTTCTTGGGGAATTTGAACTCGTTGTATATTCGTTTTACATTTTCTTCGATAGAGTCTATGAATAACTGAGCAACATCATCGTCTTCGTTTTCAGCTGTAAACCGCACCGGCTCTTGGGAATAAACATCATCGTCGAAGCATTTCATGTGGTAACAAAACGAGCTGGGTGTATGTTTTTGATACTTGTTGGTGTAAGACGTGCTAGGAACGGGTTGACATGTACCGATAGGTTTGATGAACGATTCAAAGTCGGCAAAATACACAAACGGTACACGCATCTTCCGATAATAATGTGTAAAACTTAGCATAGTCCCAGGTTCTGGAAGTTCTATTCGTTGGGCGTCCTGCTGCGAACAGTACTCAGTATGTTTGTGAAGCGATTCTTTTCTACTGAATCCTATCAAGCATCTTTTGCAATAGTACATTGATGTAGTAGTATTTTCTGTTTTCACCGCCATCAGTCTGTTGAAATTCTTGATCCAACAATAATGCTTCTTTTCTCCATCAGAAATGAGTAATAGATCTACGCACCTATCATTCTCATGCTTTGATATATATAGTGGGAATACATTCACTTCTTTCTCATAACCAAAAACATTAATACTAATATTATTATTTTTCTCAAACTTACCTATCACATTAGCATCCGCTGCTACTGGGAATTCAATACCAGACCAATTGAGTTCCTCAGACTGTCTAATTAATTCTTTCGTTATTCTCTCCGGATGTTCTTCAACGGGGTTTACAGCTCTCGCTACACACCACTTGAAGCATTCCTCATCTTTGTTCTTCATATTAATAATAGCCTTTTTATTCGCTAAATAATCGGGAAGTGGAATGTAAGAACTACCTTTCAGCGGTTTATATACCACCGTATCGATATCCAACTTCAAAACGGTTTTGAATCTCCAATTACTCCCCCGCATCTGAAAACTTGCCATGCTCTCCTTAATTTTATCCGCTGCGTTGGTATATATTTCCCTCACATCGGTTGCTTCTAAAATAATATCACTCTTTGATTTGAAATTAGGCTCAGCCGTTACTACTTCGCCGGTTTTCATATCTACTTTCTCCATTTCGCACATGAGATCGAGTTGAACTTTTACCCCGCGATTTTTCCCTAGCAGCCTAACTACATGCGGTCTTACAGCCTTGAGAAAAGTTGCAACATCGATCCCGTTGTCGCCATCGATCGTGTATCTTTTTGTAAACCCTTTGATAGCCGTCGCAGTCTCTCGAAGTTTGAACCTATGAATGGGCGGTTTTATTTGCGGGGGTAACTGACTAATCTCGCGAGTCAGCCAATCCGAAAAAACTATTTTATTTTTCCCCGTGTTCAAAAATTTCCAAGTATTAGACAAGAATGCCGTAAGTTCCGCTTTTGCTAATCTCGAGTATCCTCGCACACCTCTCTTTTTCGCAATTTCGCGCAATTCTCGTACAGTGGCGGGAGTATGCGCTGGTGCTTTGGTGACCTGAGCCCGAGCGCCTAGTCGATCTCCCTGCAATATGAACGCTATGAGTTCCGCTTTTCGCAAACTCGAGTATCCTCTTTGTCCTCTCTGTTTAGTAATTTGTCGTAATTCTTTCAGATTATACGATGAGTAGTCCATTTTATATTGGGATATCTTGTCTTTATGCCGAGTTGTATATTCCATTTTCAGTTATTTTCTATACGCCGGAGAAAAAAATAATAATATTCGATTGATCCAAAGACGATTATAAACCAACGGTGTAAAATCGTTTGCGATATTGTAATCCCGTATCTACGTCGTAGTCCACTCACGAACTTGCTTCACACAGGCATGAGTTGCCATTGCATTGACAATTAACGACGATGATCTCGTTGTCGATCAAACTAACATCACACGGGGGTGAGTTGCCATTGCGCCGACGACGAACGACGGTAATCGTGCCTGGCCCTTGTTGTCGATCCGGCTGTGGATTCTTGCATGAGCATTCATCGTCGTAGCATTCGCGGGTGTGGGCGTCAATTTTAGCAATGAACTTCGCTATCCACCGTCTTGTAAAATATGCATGCTTGCCGCTGCGCTCGGCGATTTTTCGTAATTCAGTAACAGTTTTCTTCGAGTAGTCCATTTTGTATACGCCGGAGACATTTTTTTTTTACTTTTTTACTTTTTTTACTTTTTTTACTTTTTTTACTTTTTTACTTTTTTTACTTTTTTACTTTTTTTTACTTTTTTTTACTTTTTTACTTTTTTTTTACTTTTTTAAGGCTGCACTGGTCAAATTGTCCGAGCTCAAGGCTATACTGGTCAAATTGTCCGAGCTCAAGGCTGTACTGGTCAAATTGTCCGAGCTTGCTACTTTGACCTCTACTTATGATGACGATGATGACGATGATGATGATGATGATGATGATGATGATGACGATGATGATGATGATGATGATGATGATGGGGATGACGACGACGGCGGTGGTGGTGGTGATGATGATGATGATGATGATGATGATGATGATGTGGTTACAGATCTGGTTCGAAATGGCTGATTGTCGTTCCGTTTGGCATGAGAAGAATTCTGAATTGGATCCGCGATCACTATGGCAACCCTGTCGTCTACATAACCGAGAACGGTGTCTCTGACAACACTGGCATACTTGACGACCAACATCGCGTCGACTTCTACAGGAGCTACATCAATGAAGTCCTAAAAGGTTGTTTCAAACTCACTCACTTATCAATCGCACTCATCTATTCCTTCCATCGTCTGCTCCAACATCTTTCTTTTCATCCATCTTTCTCTCTCTCTCTCTCTCTCTCTCTCTCTCTCCCTATCTCTTTCTGTCTCTTTCTCTGCTCTTTCTCACTCCCTGTCTCTTTCTGTCTATATTTCTCTCTTTCTCTATATTTCTTTCTTTCTCTTTCTCTCTTTGTCTCACTTTCTTTCTCTTTATCCCTTACAATCTCTTTTTCTCTCCCTCCCTCCATGCCTTCCTCTTTTTCTTCTCCGCTCTTTCCTCTTCTCTGAACATTTACTCAAGACTGCTCCAATCTGTCTTTGCTCCTCAGTAATTCCCAAATCTTATGTATATTGCGTAAACCCAATAACCGTCATTTACTGTGATAAATTTTATATTGATTTTGTCGACGTCTCATCATCGTCCACATCTGCAGATCCCATTGATGACTCGTTGTTAATAGGCCCCCCAGAAATTTGCGCCAAGAAACTGAAAAAATTGCGCACCAAAAACCATAAATTTGCGCCAATTTTGCGCAAGTTAAAAAATAATAATGTTCGTTATTTTTTCATTGAATCAGTGAACCAAAGTGTTTTTGTCATTTAGTGTAAAGCTTTGGCGTTCTAGAAATTTCAGAATCGAGCAAAAAATGCTGTTTAAAGTTTCTACAACCATAAGATTAATGTATTCAGACGATTGAAAAGAATTTTAATCTTGCAAAATTTACGCCCACCGAAATTTACGCTCATTACAAATAGGTCTACAACTTCAAGATGGTATTAATTATATATCAGGTCCTATATTATAATGAATCACCAAGTTACAAAACGTGTTGAATAGTAGCCTTCCGTCTTCGTGTGCACGCCTGACGCCTATAGGCTATAGATTAAATGCATTCGTTCTGTCATAAGCTGAGACAGCACGCGACGCTGCCGTGTGATCGCTTTGAGAAACGTCATCTAACATATTTTATTGTGTGACCGTGAAGTTCAGGAATTTTTATACTTTACGTTTTGTGCATTACTACCAAAAATAAGGATCTTTAACTAAAAATTCCGACATAATTTCGTCCCATTCGGCGGCCGCCATTTTGATTATCGCCCATCGGTTTCGTTGCTATGTTGAACTGCCGCGCGCTGAATTGATTTTTAAGTCAATCAAAGCCCAATTTAGACAAATTAGCAAGATTTTGAAAACAATTGCGCCAAAATCGCGCGGATTGGCAATTTTTGCGCTGTTGCGCTAAACCTGAAAATTTGCGGAAAAGTTGCGTTGCGCAAGATCGCGATTTTCTGGGGGCCCTAAAGTTGTAGCACTGATCGATCGATCTATGTGTTTATTATAGCCATGGATGTAGGTCGATTGATGGATTGGGCTTATCTAGTTAGCGCAGTGTGCTCCAAAAGACGGGTAGAGATAAGGGAGGAGATGGACACATAGAAAGAGAGAGAGAGTCAAACATAGACAGATTGACAGAGACAGACAGACAGATCGACGATATTTGCCACCCAATCCCTTCTTTAAGATTCGATGAATGTTCTATATTATTATTGTTCGTCATTTGTTGATAGTCTTTTGTGTGTTTGTTTTTTGTATTCTTCCATTGTCAGCCATTCGCATTGATGGATGTGATGTGCGTGGATATACGGCCTGGAGTCTGATGGATAATTTCGAGTGGGCGCGTGGATACTCGGAGCGCTTCGGTCTCTTCCACGTTGACTTCACCGACGCAAATCGTCCGAGGAAAGCGAAAGCTTCGGCTGCGGCATACACAGCCATCATTCGTCAGAATGGCTTTCCAAAGATTAAGCAGTAGTACCAGCATAGCATGAATAAGCGTACCTCTGGCAGTCTCTGATTTCACAGACGTCCAGTGTACGAAGTTGTTCCGAATAACCTTTTGAAGATGCATTTGCCTCCTATTAATTATGTCTGTTTGTTTGTCTGTCTGTCTAACCCTCTGTCTCCCTTAGCCAGGCTTTGTTGATTGAGGTAACGTTATAATTATTATTCAATGGCAGTAAGAGCTGATTATTCTGTCTGTCTATTCGTCGTTGTGCGATAATTTGAACATGATTGAGTTCTTGGTTGTTGTTATTATTTGATCAGATGGACAAAACACATTCGTCACATCATTGATTGCGAGAAGATGACAGCTGCAGTATCTCCTGCTGCTGTGGCTGTGGCTGCCAAGCGAACATAATATTATTATATTCCTATGAAGCAGAGTTCAGATAATTATAACGGTCGATAGAAATCAGTTTTATTCGAATTTATGTGAACGTCAGTAATGTTTAGCTTATATTGGCATTAAATTATGTGCAATGTGCATTAAACATTTCATAATGCATAATTATATACATTTTTACCGCAAACATTCACAAACAGATCTTGATTTTGACGGACAAGATAACTTCTTATTGTACACTGTAATCTGAAGCGATTTTTTAGAAATCCTCTTATTTTGGTCTCATCCATCATTTCTGCGCGCTAAGCGATGATGTCCTATAATTGCCCAATTGCATTTATCGCTAGAAGTTTATGCTGCGCCGCATTGATAATGATATTTGCGTACGTTGGCGATCATTAGAGAGAGAGAGAGAGAGAGAGAGAGAGAGAGAGAGAGAGAGAGAGAGAGAGAGAGAGAGAGAGAGAGAGAGAGAGAGAAAGAGAGAGAGAGAGGTGGATGAAGTCTTTATTTCGTTTTTTCGTTGTCTGCCTTCGTCTTCTTGTCGACTGATGAAGATGCTACAGTTGCTGCTGCTGCTGATGCTGCTGATGACGTTGATGTTGATGATGATGATGAAGGGATCTTGTAGTCTTCAGAGTAACCGAGGGTCTGGTCAGCATCAAGAGCTGCCTTCGATGGCGGTTCCTTGACGTTTCTATCGTAGAGAACGATGCCTGCCATTCCCATCGCCATGCCAACGATAGCGACGAGAATGAGTCCATAGAAGAGAAGAGCTCTGACTATGAAGGCCGACGCTATGACGACCGTGTAAGTGACGAAACAGGCGACGGTCAGGATGACGCTGACGAGCACACAGGAAACGACCCAGAGACGATATGACTCTGTGAGAGAACCTCGTCTCAGCGCGTAGTACGTCATCATGATGGACTGGAAGCCAGCGCAGACGAAGTGAGCGACGACGGCCTTCATCACGTTGTCCGCTGCGTCAGAGAACCTCGACTGAAGCAGACGTTGGATCGTCGACGAAGGAACATCCGGAATGAGAGCAGGAGGTCGGTAAGACATCGCAGCTGCAGCAGCCAACAACACCAACACCAACAACACTACCGCTCGTTCACTTGCAGCAACTGTGGATGGATGGGTGGATGGATTGGTGGGTGGATGGGTGGATGGATGGATGGGTGGATGAATGGGTTGATTGGTGGATGGGTGGATGTATGTATCGATCGACGGGTTGGGGTGGATGGATAGATTATAACAGGCGAAATCGAGCTATAAACAAAAAAGAAAGAAATGCGGAAATAATGGAACATATAATAGACTAGAGTTGGTCAGAGAGGATTTTGTGATACAATGTGAAAGAGAAGAAGGAGAAGACAATAATCTGAAACGAAAAATAACAGATCGATATTTCTACAATCACTTGAGACAATCCTTTGTTGCAGTCATCCGCTAGAATCTTTTTTCTCTGCAATTTCCCGCTAAATGAATAATCCGCTACATTCATCTACTTGAATAATCCGCTACATTCATCTACTTGAATAATCCGCTACATTCATCTACTTGAATAATCCGCTACATTCATCTACTTGAATAATCCGCTACATTCATCTACTTTAATAATCCGCTAGATTCATCTACTTGAATAATCCGCTACATTCATCTACTTGAATAATCCGCTACATTCATCTACTTGAATAATACGCTACATTCATCTACTTGAATAATCCGCTACATTCATCTACTTGAATAATCCGCTACATTCATCTACTTGAATAATCCGCTAGATTCATCTACTTGAATAATCCGCTACATTCATCTACTTTAATAATCCGCTAGATTCATCTACTTGAATAATCCGCTACATTCATCTACTTGAATAATCCGCTAGATTCATCTACTTGAATAATCCGCTACATTCATCTACTTGAATAATCCGCTACATTCATCTACTTGAATAATCCGCTAGATTCATCTACTTGAATAATACGCTACATTCATCTACTTGAATAATCCGCTACATTCATCTACTTGAATAATCCGCTACATTCATCTACTTGAATAATCCGCTAGATTCATCTACTTGAATAATCCGCTACATTCATCTACTTTAATAATCCGCTAGATTCATCTACTTGAATAATCCGCTACATTCATCTACTTTAATAATCCGCTAGATTCATCTACTTGAATAATCCGCTACATTCATCTACTTGAATAATCCGCTAGATTCATCTACTTGAATAATCCGCTAGATTCATCTACTTGAATAATCCGCTACATTCATCTACTTGAATAATCCGCTACATTCATCTACTTGAATAATCCGCTAGATTCATCTACTTGAATAATCCGCTAGATTCATCTACTTGAATAATCCGCTACATTCATCTACTTGAATAATCCGCTAGATTCATCTACTTGAATAATCCGCTACATTCATCTACTTTAATAATCCGCTAGATTCATCTACTTGAATAATCCGCTACATTCATCTACTTGAATAATCCGCTAGATTCATCTACTTGAATAATCCGCTAGATTCATCATCGTTCATGGCTGTCAATGTCGATGGTGGAGCTGATGATGATTATGATGAGAGTAAAGGTCATACTAACGACGACGACGACGATGATGGCAATGAACCAACCAACCTCGTCAGCCGCTGATAATTATTCGATGTGAGAATCCGAAGCTGTTCAGAAAATAATCAGAAGTCGTCCATTCAATGTGATCTACCGGATCACAACGTCATTGCCATTGCCATCTGTTGTGTAATCTATGTCAATGGTCCGTCTGTCTGTCTGTCTGTCTGTCTGTCTGTGTCTGTCTGTCTGTGTCTGTCTGTCTGTGTCTGTCTGTCTGTCTGTGTCTGTCTGTGTCTGTCTGTCTGTGTCTGTCTGTGTCTGTCTGTCTGTCTGTGTCTGTCTGTGTCTGTCTGTCTGTCTCTGTCTGTCTGTGTTATAGTCCTTTCGTGTCGCAGAGCAGCAGCTGTCGAACAACAATTCACCTCATCAGTTTGCTCAGATTCTATCATGTATATATGATATATATATGTATATATATATATATTTATCTTATGGAGCTTTGTGTGCAGCTAGTGCAGCTATCCATTCCAGGTTATTATATATATAATATTATGTATTTATATATAATATATATATATATTTATAATTATATATTTATCTTATGGAGCTTTGTGTGCAGCTAGTGCAGCTATCCATTCCAGGCTGTTGCAGATTCATTCATCCTGCTCTCAGTGTGCGGCGCCATACACTTTTTGTAGCCAAGTCCCAATTCAGAACTTTAATTTGCCCTGCTACAATTTTATGTCTTTTGAGATGCCAGAGGGACGGACGCATGTGAACAGAAAGAAACCGTATATATCTCGAACAAATTCTGGCGAGGCAAAATTTCTGACAGGGCAAGACCAGGGCAAAGGCTTTTTACACGGGCATTTGCCTTGCACTGCCCTGGCGTAGTGCCGCCTCTGCCTGTTACGCATGGCGCCCTGGCTATCCCTATGGCTCAAACGTCCACAGTGCTGCTTACAAGTTTCCTTATTATGGTCTGTCCATCTTTCTCAAATAATAAAGTTACCGTACCTAATAGTCTCCGTGAGAACGTCTCTATCTTTCTGTCAGCTTGTAACCCATTTTCCGCAATCCTATGAACACCATTTTCTTTGATTTTGTGTTTGGTGTCAGATGAGAAACGTCACTGAGAAGTTTCTGTTTTAGGTGGCGCTATATAAGTCTACGATTACAATAACGAAAGGATCGTTGTTGGGGAAAAAACCCAGAAAAATTGAAAATCCTCTGGAGCTCTAGACACTAGAATCATTAGACACTACATGTAGACACAGATGTGCTGCAGCGATGAGCATGATATGCATCATTGTGGCTCTTCGACCACACGACATGTGCCACACGACAGCTGCAGCTGCAGACCACGTCAATATTTGCTCGAATGATAGCTGCAGCTGTCAGGACTCAGTAACCTATATATATGTATATATATATATATTTATATATATATTTATATATGAAAATATGTAGCCTATCTATATATATTTATAATAGGCTACATACATAATGTATAGGACAGAAAATTAATTTGTGGACCTGGTTTAGCCAAGCATCGCCATTTTGCATAGAAATGGAATACAAATTTGTCAGCATGCATTCAACCCATATTAGACTACATAATTATGTTGTTAGAGTTATTGTTAGGGTTAAGAGCAGACAATTATAGTTGAAGAACGATGGCAGTCGTCTCTCTAAGTGAACCTGATGAACCTTAGAACATGGCAAAAAATATAATCAACACACACCACGCACCCATGTGCATGCAGCATATTTTGTGTGAGAAAGGGTTAGGGTTAGGGTTAGGGTTAGGGTTAGGGTTAGGTTAAAAAAATATACAAGAAAAGCACTGGCTCAGGCTCAAAGGGTTAGGGTTAGGGTTAGGGTTAGGGTTAGGTTTAAAAAACATACGAGCATGCCAAGACATGTTGCACTGGCTCAAGCAGGCCCAAGGAGCGAAAGAAGGACAAAAACAGTGACAAGAAGGTAAGTACCATAGAAAATGCCGTGTGATGTTAAAAGCGGAACCCTCCTCCTTAACCCTAATCCGAACAATGGGGGGTCTGGCCAGACCCCCCTTCATATATTTGGTGCATAACTTTTTTGAAAGTGATAGTTTCTCGAATTGCTTTTATGACTTTGTTCCTATATGGATGAGCTACAATAAAATTAGCACATCTAAGCGACCAAATCGGTTGAGTGATAAGGAGATACTGAAGATAATACTGACGGATACTGTATAATTTTGACAGTTTCGACAATAAGAGCAATAACAAAGAATGTGAACGTGAAAAGATACCAATGCCTGAATAACAACCTTCAGGTGTTTCTTATGATAAAAACAGTGTTGAAATTGAAGATGATGATGAACATGATGATGAGACTGGACTTAATAGGGAAGATGATGATGACGAAACTGTTGATACTGATTAAGCCGAGAGACCTGAATGCATGTAAAGATCCGGATATGTTTGGCAGTCTAATGCATTGCCAAAAGGACATGCTCTGTTGCACAATTTAGTAAGCAAAAATGTGGAATAAAAGAATATGGACACATTATATGAGAATATTCAAGAAAGTTTTGACAGTTTCCTAACCAATGAGATGAGAGACATCATCAGTCGACATACAAACCCGGACTATGATACATGCTTACAATTTAGGTGAAGGCATATTCTATTAATTTTTTATAGATATTTTATATAAAACTGACATTAAATTTAACAGCATTTAATGCTAATATTACTAGAATTATGATTTCTTTATTGGATTTTCCAAATTTTATAGATTATAGACAGTTATTGAGTGATTTGAGTCCACGAAACAGGTATGACAAACCGTTGCAATTAATGTTACTAAACATGTAGTCTAAAATTCATCATAAAAATGATTTATGTTGCATAGAGAGACTAATACATTGTTGTTTTTAGTCATTCTGACATCATTCTACAAAATTGGCATATAAAAACCACTATTACCTATGAAAAACCTACATTAAAACGGGGGGTCTGGCCAGACCCCCCTTGTTCAAATTAAGTTGGATTTTCGCTTGTTCGGATGAGGGTTAATTTCCAGGCTTGGGACTGGCACGACAAAGGGCTAGAGTGTTCTAAGGCCAATTGCCGTGGCGGAGTTGCCTACTTAGGTCAGGTGTTTACCGTGAAATGGTGTTACGACTGGAAATAACGGGTCTGAGAGAAACGCTTGCAAGAGAGATGTTGACTCGACGGCTGCCAAAGTTAAAATGAACCTTTTTCACTCCAAGGAAACAACGAGGCGCGGGCGGGATAGGTTTAAAAAACATACGAGCATGCCAAGACATGTTGCACTGGCTCAAGCAGGCCCAAGGAGCGAAATAAGGACAACAACAGTGACAAGAAGGTAAGTACCATAGAAAATGCCGTGTGATGTTAAAAGCGGAACCCTCCTCCTTAAATTTCCAGGCTTGGGACTGGCACGACAAAGGGCTAGAGTGTTCTAAGGCCAATTGCCGTGGCGGAGTTGCCTACTTAGGTCAGGTGTTTACCGTGAAATGGTGTAACGACTGGAAATAACGGGTCTGAGAGAAACGCTGGCAAGAGAGATGTTGACTCGACGGCTGCCAAAGTTAAAATGAACCTTTTTCACTCCAAGGAAACAACGAGGCGCGGGCGGGATAGGTTTAAAAAACATACGAGCATGCCAAGACATGTTGCACTGGCTCAAGCAGGCCCAAGGAGCGAAAGAAGGACAAAAACAGTGACAAGAAGGTAAGTACCATAGAAAATGCCGTGTGGTGTTAAAAGCGGAACCCTCCTCCTTAATTTCCAGGCTTGGGACTGGCACGACAAAGGGCTAGAGTGTTCTAAGGCCAATTGCCGTGGCGGAGTTGCCTACTTAGGTCAGGTGTTTACCGTGAAATGGTGTTACGACTGGAAATAACGGGTCTGAGAGAAACGCTTGCAAGAGAGATGTTGACTCGACGGCTGCCAAAGTTAAAATGAACCTTATTCACTCCAAGGAAACAACGAGGCGCGGGCGGGATAGGTTTAGAAAACATACGAGCATGCCAAGACATGTTGCACTGGCTCAAGCAGACCCAGGGAGCGAAAGAAGGACAACAACAGTGACAAAAAGGTAAGTACCATTAGAAAAAGCCGTGTGATGTTAAAAGCGGAACCCTCCTCCTTAATTTCCAGGCTTGGGACTGGCACGACAAAGGGCTAGAGTGTTCTAAGGCCAATTGCCGTGGCGGAGTTGCCTACTTAGGTCAGGTGTTTACCGTGAAATGGTGTTACGACTGGAAATAACGGGTCTGAGAGAAACGCTTGCAAGAGAGATGTTGACTCGATGGCTGCCAAAGTTAAAATGAACCTTATTCACTCCAAGGAAACAACGAGGCGCGGGCGGGATAGGTTTAAAAAACATACGAGCATGCCAAGACATGTTGCACTGGCTCAAGCAGGCCCAAGGAGCGAAATAAGGACAACAACAGTGACAAGAAGGTAAGTACCATAGAAAATGCCGTGTGATGTTAAAAGCGGAACCCTCCTCCTTAATTTCCAGGCTTGGGACTGGCACGACAAAGGGCTAGAGTGTTCTAAGGCCAATTGCCGTGGCGGAGTTGCCTACTTAGGTCAGGTGTTTACCGTGAAATGGTGTTACGACTGGAAATAACGGGTCTGAGAGAAACGCTTGCAAGAGAGATGTTGACTCGACGGCTGGCAAAGTTAAAATGAACCTTTTTCACTCCAAGGAAACAACGAGGCGCGGGCGGGATAGGTTTAAAAAACATACGAGCATGCCAAGACATGTTGCACTGGCTCAAGCAGGCCCAAGGAGCGAAAGAAGGACAACAACAGTGACAAAAAGGTAAGTACCATTAGAAAATGCCGTGTGATGTTAAAAGCGAAACCCTCCTCCTTAATTTCCAGGCTTGGGACTGGCACGACAAAGGGCTAGAGTGTTCTAAGGCCAATTGCCGTGGCGGAGTTGCCTACTTAGGTCAGGTGTTTACCGTAAAATGGTGTTACGACTGGAAATAACGGGTCTGAGAGAAACGCTTGCAAGAGAGCTGTTGACTCGACGGCTGCCAAAGTTAAAATGAACCTTTTTCACTCCAAGGAAACAACGAGGCGCGGGCGGGATAGGTTTAAAAAACATACGAGCATGCCAAGACATGTTGCACTGGCTCAAGCAGGCCCAAGGAGCGAAAGAAGGACAAAAACAGTGACAAGAAGGTAAGTACCATAGCAAAAGCCGTGTGATGTTAAAAGCGGAACCCTCCTCCTTAATTTCCAGGCTTGGGACTGGCACGACAAAGGGCTAGAGTGTTCTAAGGCCAATTGCCGTGGCGGAGTTGCCTACTTAGGTCAGGTGTTTACCGTGAAATGGTGTTACGACTGGAAATAACGGGTCTGAGAGAAACGCTTGCAAGAGAGATGTTGACTCGACGGCTGCCAAAGTTAAAATGAACCTTATTCACTCCAAGAAAACAACGAGGCGCGGGCGGGATAGGTTTAGAAAACATACGAGCATGCCAAGACTTGTTGCACTGGCTCAAGCAGACCCAAGGAGCGAAAGAAGGACAACAACAGTGACAAAAAGGTAAGTACCATTAGAAAAAGCCGTGTGATGTTAAAAGCGGAACCCTCCTCCTTAATTTCCAGGCTTGGGACTGGCACGACAAAGGGCTAGAGTGTTCTAAGGCCAATTGCCGTGGCGGAGTTGCCTACTTAGGTCAGGTGTTTACCGTGAAATGGTGTTACGACTGGAAATAACGGGTCTGAGAGAAACGCTTGCAAGAGAGATGTTGACTCGATGGCTGCCAAAGTTAAAATGAACCTTATTCACTCCAAGGAAACAACGAGGCGCGGGCGGGATAGGTTTAAAAAACATACGAGCATGCCAAGACATGTTGCACTGGCTCAAGCAGACCCAAGGAGCGAAAGAAGGACAACAACAGTGACAAAAAGGTAAGTACCATTAGAATAAGCCGTGTGATGTTAAAAGCGGAACCCTCCTCCTTAATTTCCAGGCTTGGGACTGGCACGACAAAGGGCTAGAGTGTTCTAAGGCCAATTGCCGTGGCGGAGTTGCCTACTTAGGTCAGGTGTTTACCGTGAAATGGTGTTACGACTGGAAATAACGGGTCTGAGAGAAACGCTTGCAAGAGAGATGTTGACTCGACGGCTGCCAAAGTTAAAATGAACCTTATTCACTCCAAGGAAACAACGAGGCGCGGGCGGGATAGGTTTAAAAAACATACGAGCAATGTCGAGCATGCCAAGACATGTTGCACTGGCTCAAGCAGACCCAAGGAGCGAAATAAGGACAACAACAGTGACAAAAAGGTAAGTACCATTAGAAAAAGCCGTGTGATGTTAAAAGCGGAACCCTCCTCCTTAATTTCCAGGCTTGGGAGTGGCACGACAAAGGGCTAGAGTGTTCTAAGGCCAATTGCCGTGGCGGAGTTGCCTACTTAGGTCAGGTGTTTACCGTGAAATGGTGTTACGACTGGAAATAACGGGTCTGAGGGAAACGCTTGCAAGAGAGATGTTGACTCGACGGCTGCCAAAGTTAAAATGACCCTTTCTCACTCCAAGGAAACAACGAGGCGCGGGCGGGATAGGTTTAAAAAACATACGAGCATGCCAAGACATGTTGCACTGGCTCAAGCAGACCCAAGGAATGGAAAAGGACAACAACAGTGACAAAAAGGTAAGTACCATTAGAAAAAGCCGTGTGATGTTAAAAGCGGAACCCTCCTCCTTAATTTCCAGGCTTGGGACAGGCACGACAAAGGGCTAGAGTGTTCTAAGGCCAATTGCCGTGGCGGAGTTGCCTACTTAGGTCAGGTGTTTACCGTGAAATGGTGTTACGACTGGAAATAACGGGTCTGAGAGAAACGCTTGCAAGAGAGATGTTGACTCGACGGCTGCCAAAGTTAAAATGACCCTTTCTCACTCCAAGGAAACAACGAGGCGCGGGCGGGATAGGTTTAAAAAACATACGAGCATGCCAAGACATGTTGCACTGGCTCAAGCAGGCCCAAGGAGCGAAAGAAGGACAAAAACAGTGACAAGAAGGTAAGTACCATAGCAAAAGCCGTGTGATGTTAAAAGCGGAACCCTCCTCCTTAATTTCCAGGCTTGGGACTGGCACGACAAAGGGCTAGAGTGTTCTAAGGCCAATTGCCGTGGCGGAGTTGCCTACTTAGGTCAGGTGTTTACCGTGAAATGGTGTTACGACTGGAAAGAACGGGTCTGAGAGAAACGCTTGCAAGAGAGATGTTGACTCGACGGCTGCCAAAGTTAAAATGAACCTTATTCACTCCAAGGAAACAACGAGGCGCGGGCGGGATAGGTTTAGAAAACATACGAGCATGCCAAGACATGTTGCACTGGCTCAAGCAGACCCAAGGAGCGAAAGAAGGACAACAACAGCGACAAAAAGGTAAGTACCATTAGAAAAAGCCGTGTGATGTTAAAAGCGGAACCCTCCTCCTTAATTTCCAGGCTTGGGACTGGCACGACAAAGGGCTAGAGTGTTCTAAGGCCAATTGCCGTGGCGGAGTTGCCTACTTAGGTCAGGTGTTTACCGTGAAATGGTGTTACGACTGGAAAGAACGGGTCTGAGAGAAACGCTTGCAAGAGAGATGTTGACTCGACGGCTGCCAAAGTTAAAATGAACCTTATTCACTCCAAGGAAACAACGAGGCGCGGGCGGGATAGGTTTAAAAAACATACGAGCATGCCAAGACATGTTGCACTGGCTCAAGCAGACCCAAGGAGCGAAAGAAGGACAACAACAGTGACAAAAAGGTAAGTACCATTAGAAAAAGCCGTGTGATGTTAAAAGCGGAACCCTCCTTCTTAATTTCCAGGCTTGGGACTGGCACGACAAAGGGCTAGAGTGTTCCAAGGCCAATTGCCGTGGCGGAGTTGCCTACTTAGGTCAGGTGTTTACCGTGAAATGGTGTTACGACTGGAAATAACGGGTCTGAGAGAAACGCTTGCAAGAGAGATGTTGACTCGACGGCTGCCAAAGTTAAAATGAACCTTATTCACTCCAAGGAAACAACGAGGCGCGGGCGGGATAGGTTTAAAAAACATACGAGCATGCCAAGACATGTTGCACTGGCTCAAGCAGACCCAAGGAGCGAAATAAGGACAACAACAGTGACAAAAAGGTAAGTACCATAGAAAATGCCGTTTGATGTTAAAAGCGGAACCCTCCTCCTTAATTTCCAGGCTTGGGACTGGCACGACAAAGGGCTAGAGTGTTCTAAGGCCAATTGCCGTGGCGGAGTTGCCTACTTAGGTCAGGTGTTTACCGTGAAATGGTGTTACGACTGGAAATAACGGGTCTGAGAGAAACGCTTGCAAGAGAGATGTTGACTCGACGGCTGGCAAAGTTAAAATGAACCTTTTTCACTCCAAGGAAACAACGAGGCGCGGGCGGGATAGGTTTAAAAAACATACGAGCATGCCAAGACATGTTGCACTGGCTCAAGCAGGCCCAAGGAGCGAAAGAAGGACAACAACAGTGACAAAAAGGTAAGTACCATTAGAAAATGCCGTGTGATGTTAAAAGCGAAACCCTCCTCCTTAATTTCCAGGCTTGGGACTGGCACGACAAAGGGCTAGAGTGTTCTAAGGCCAATTGCCGTGGCGGAGTTGCCTACTTAGGTCAGGTGTTTACCGTGAAATGGTGTTACGACTGGAAATAACGGGTCTGAGAGAAACGCTTGCAAGAGTGCTGTTGACTCGACGGCTGCCAAAGTTAAAATGAACCTTTTTCACTCCAAGGAAACAACGAGGCGCGGGCGGGATAGGTTTAAAAAACATACGAGCATGCCAAGACATGTTGCACTGGCTCAAGCAGGCCCAAGGAGCGAAAGAAGGACAAAAACAGTGACAAGAAGGTAAGTACCATAGCAAAAGCCGTGTGATGTTAAAAGCGGAACCCTCCTCCTTAATTTCCAGGCTTGGGACTGGCACGACAAAGGGCTAGAGTGTTCTAAGGCCAATTGCCGTGGCGGAGTTGCCTACTTAGGTCAGGTGTTTACCGTGAAATGGTGTTACGACTGGAAATAACGGGTCTGAGAGAAACGCTTGCAAGAGAGATGTTGACTCGACGGCTGCCAAAGTTAAAATGAACCTTATTCACTCCAAGAAAACAACGAGGCGCGGGCGGGATAGGTTTAGAAAACATACGAGCATGCCAAGACTTGTTGCACTGGCTCAAGCAGACCCAAGGAGCGAAAGAAGGACAACAACAGTGACAAAAAGGTAAGTACCATTAGAAAAAGCCGTGTGATGTTAAAAGCGGAACCCTCCTCCTTAATTTCCAGGCTTGGGACTGGCACGACAAAGGGCTAGAGTGTTCTAAGGCCAATTGCCGTGGCGGAGTTGCCTACTTAGGTCAGGTGTTTACCGTGAAATGGTGTTACGACTGGAAATAACGGGTCTGAGAGAAACGCTTGCAAGAGAGATGTTGACTCGATGGCTGCCAAAGTTAAAATGAACCTTATTCACTCCAAGGAAACAACGAGGCGCGGGCGGGATAGGTTTAAAAAACATACGAGCATGCCAAGACATGTTGCACTGGCTCAAGCAGACCCAAGGAATGGAAAAGGACAACAACAGTGACAAAAAAGGTAAGTACCATTAGAAAAGCCGTGTGATGTTAAAAGCGGAACCCTCCTCCTTAATTTCCAGGCTTGGGACTGGCACGACAAAGGGCTAGAGTGTTCTAAGGCCAATTGCCGTGGCGGAGTTGCCTACTTAGGTCAGGTGTTTACCGTGAAATGGTGTTACGACTGGAAATAACGGGTCTGAGAGAAACGCTTGCAAGAGAGATGTTGACTCGACGGCTGCCAAAGTTAAAATGACCCTTATTCACTCCAAGGAAACAACGAGGCGCGGGCGGGATAGGTTTAAAAAACATACGAGCAATGTCGAGCATGCCAAGACATGTTGCACTGGCTCAAGCAGACCCAAGGAGCGAAATAAGGACAACAACAGTGACAAAAAGGTAAGTACCATTAGAAAAAGCCGTGTGATGTTAAAAGCGGAACCCTCCTCCTTAATTTCCAGGCTTGGGAGTGGCACGACAAAGGGCTAGAGTGTTCTAAGGCCAATTGCCGTGGCGGAGTTGCCTACTTAGGTCAGGTGTTTACTCTGAAATGGTGTTACGACTGGAAATAACGGGTCTGAGGGAAACGCTTGCAAGAGAGATGTTGACTCGACGGCTGCCAAAGTTAAAATGAACCTTATTCACTCCAAGGAAACAACGAGGCGCGGGCGGGATAGGTTTAAAAAACATACGAGCATGCCAAGACATGTTGCACTGGCTCAAGCAGACCCAAGGAGCGAAAGAAGGACAACAACAGTGACAAAAAGGTAAGTACCATTAGAAAAAGCCGTGTGATGTTAAAAGCGGAACCCTCCTCCTTAATTTCAAGGCTTGGGACAGGCACGACAAAGGGCTAGAGTGTTCTAAGGCCAATTGCCGTGGCGGAGTTGCCTACTTAGGTCAGGTGTTTACCGTGAAATGGTGTTACGACTGGAAATAACGGGTCTGAGAGAAACGCTTGCAAGAGAGATGTTGACTCGACGGCTGCCAAAGTTAAAATGACCCTTTCTCACTCCAAGGAAACAACGAGGCGCGGGCGGGATAGGTTTAAAAAACATACGAGCATGCCAAGACATGTTGCACTGGCTCAAGCAGACCCAAGGAGCGAAAGAAGGACAAAAACAGTGACAAGAAGGTAAGTACCATAGCAAAAGCCGTGTGATGTTAAAAGCGGAACCCTCCTCCTTAATTTCCAGGCTTGGGACTGGCACGACAAAGGGCTAGAGTGTTCTAAGGCCAATTGCCGTGGCGGAGTTGCCTACTTAGGTCAGGTGTTTACCGTGAAATGGTGTTACGACTGGAAAGAACGGGTCTGAGAGAAACGCTTGCAAGAGAGATGTTGACTCGACGGCTGCCAAAGTTAAAATGAACCTTATTCACTCCAAGGAAACAACGAGGCGCGGGCGGGATAGGTTTAGAAAACATACGAGCATGCCAAGACATGTTGCACTGGCTCAAGCAGACCCAAGGAGCGAAAGAAGGACAACAACAGTGACAAAAAGGTAAGTACCATTAGAAAAAGCCGTGTGATGTTAAAAGCGGAACCCTCCTCCTTAATTTCCAGGCTTGGGACTGGCACGACAAAGGGCTAGAGTGTTCTAAGGCCAATTGCCGTGGCGGAGTTGCCTACTTAGGTCAGGTGTTTACCGTGAAATGGTGTTACGACTGGAAAGAACGGGTCTGAGAGAAACGCTTGCAAGAGAGATGTTGACTCGACGGCTGCCAAAGTTAAAATGAACCTTATTCACTCCAAGGAAACAACGAGGCGCGGGCGGGATAGGTTTAAAAAACATACGAGCATGCCAAGACATGTTGCACTGGCTCAAGCAGACCCAAGGAGCGAAAGAAGGACAACAACAGTGACAAAAAGGTAAGTACCATTAGAAAAAGCCGTGTGATGTTAAAAGCGGAACCCTCCTCCTTAATTTCCAGGCTTGGGACTGGCACGACAAAGGGCTAGAGTGTTCCAAGGCCAATTGCCGTGGCGGAGTTGCCTACTTAGGTCAGGTGTTTACCGTGAAATGGTGTTACGACTGGAAATAACGGGTCTGAGAGAAACGCTTGCAAGAGAGATGTTGACTCGACGGCTGCCAAAGTTAAAATGAACCTTATTCACTCCAAGGAAACAACGAGGCGCGGGCGGGATAGGTTTAAAAAACATACGAGCATGCCAAGACATGTTGCACTGGCTCAAGCAGACCCAAGGAGCGAAATAAGGACAACAACAGTGACAAAAAGATAAGTACCATTAGAAAAAAGCCGTGTGATGTTAAAAGCGGAACCCTCCTCTTTAATTTCCAGGCTTGGGACTGGCACGACAAAGGGCTAGAGTGTTCTAAGGCCAATTGCCGTGGCGGAGTTGCCTACTTAGGTCAGGTGTTTACCGTGAAATGGTGTTACGACTGGAAATAACGGGTCTGAGAGAAACGCTTGCAAGAGAGATGTTGACTCGACGGCTGCCAAAGTTAAAATGAACCTTATTCACTCCAAGGAAACAACGAGGCGCGGGCGGGATAGGTTTAAAAAACATACGAGCAATGTCGAGCATGCCAAGACATGTTGCACTGGCTCAAGCAGACCCAAGGAGCGAAAGAAGGACAACAACAGTGACAAAAAGGTAAGTACCATTGGAAAAAGCCGTGTGATGTTAAAAGCGGAACCCTCCTCCTTAATTTCCAGGCTTGGGACTGGCACGACAAAGGGCTAGAGTGTTCTAAGGCCAATTGCCGTGGCGGAGTTGCCTACTTAGGTCAGGTGTTTACCGTGAAATGGTGTAGGGTTAGGGTTAGGGTTAGGGTTAGGTTAAAAAATATACAAGAAAAGCACTGGCTCAGGCTCATCTCCGAAGATCAAGAAAGGACCAAGTGTCGATGCAATGTCGCATATAAGCAGGATGGTAAGTACTATGTATCAGAAAAGTTCACAGTGGTCCTCGGACCATTCATCTGTGCTACTACAGTCTCAAAGGTCTGAACTATTAAGTCGCCTCAAGTGCATAGAACAGCCAATATCATCCGCAACACAGGGAAACGGTCAAAACAGGCCTATGATGTAACCAAAGCGGTTCCCTCCTCCTTATTAACCAGGCTTGGGACTGGCACGACAACAGGGCTAAGATGTTACATTTCTATCACCGGGGTAGGTTGGGAAATGGCCTATTGCCGTGGCGGAGTTGCCTACTTTCAGGTCAGGTGCTTACCTTAAAAATGATGTTATGTCTGGATAAAACGGGTCTAAGGGAAACGACGCTTTTCTGTGTGAACTATAACTGATATACGAGAGAGATGTTTACTCGTCGGCTGCTAAGACTGAAATGAGCTAAGACGCGCGGCGCCTGTGTAGGTTAATACCGTGGGTCTAGGGCTCAGTCACCAGGGTCGGGTTAGACACAAGATCACTCTCCATCCCCCCAGAAAACAAACGAGGCTCGGGCAGGGTAGGTTAAAAAATATACAAGAAAAGCACTGGCTCAGGCTCATCTCCGAAGATCAAGAAAGGACCAAGTGTCGATGCAATGTCGCATATAAGCAGGATAGTAAGTACTATGTATCAGAAAAGTTCACAGTGGCCCTCGGACCATTCATCTGTGCTACTACAGTCTCAAAGGACTGAACTATTAAGTCGCCTCAAGTGCATAGAACAGCCAATATCATCCGCAACACAGGGAAACGGTCAAAACAGGCCTATGATGTAACCAAAGCGGTTCCCTCCTCCTTATTAACCAGGCTTGGGACTGGCACGACAACAGGGCTAAGATGTTACATTTCTATCACCGGGGTAGGTTGGGAAATGGCCTATTGCCGTGGCGGAGTTGCCTACTTTCAGGTCAGGTGCTTACCTTAAAAATGATGTTATGTCTGGATAAAACGGGTCTAAGGGAAACGACGCTTTTCTGTGTGAACTATAACTGATATACGAGAGAGATGTTTACTCGTCGGCTGCTAAGACTGAAATGAGCTAAGACGCGCGGCGCCTGTGTAGGATAATACCGTGGGTCTAGGGCTTAGTCACCAGGGTCGGGTTAGACACAAGATCACTCTCCATCCCCCCGGAAAACAAACGAGGCTCGGGCAGGGTAGGTTAAAAAATATACAAGAAAAGCACTGGCTCAGGCTCATCTCCGAAGATCAAGAAAGGACCAAGTGTCGATGCAATGTCGCATATAAGCAGGATGGTAAGTACTATGTATCAGAAAAGTTCACAGTGGCCCTCGGACCATTCATCTGTGCTACTACAGTCTCAAAGGACTGAACTATTAAGTCGCCTCAAGTGCATAGAACAGCCAATATCATCCGCAACACAGGGAAACGGTCAAAACAGGCCTATGATGTAACCAAAGCGGTTCCCTCCTCCTTATTAACCAGGCTTGGGACTGGCACGACAACAGGGCTAAGATGTTACATTTCTATCACCGGGGTAGGTTGGGAAATGGCCTATTGCCGTGGCGGAGTTGCCTACTTTCAGGTCAGGTGCTTACCTTAAAAATGATGTTATGTCTGGATAAAACGGGTCTAAGGGAAACGACGCTTTTCTGTGTGAACTATAACTGATATACGAGAGAGATGTTTACTCGTCGGCTGCTAAGACTGAAATGAGCTAAGACGCGCGGCGCCTGTGTAGGATAATACCGTGGGTCTAGGGCTTAGTCACCAGGGTCGGGTTAGACACAAGATCACTCTCCATCCCCCCGGAAAACAAACGAGGCTCGGGCAGGGTAGGTTAAAAAATATACAAGAAAAGCACTGGCTCAGGCTCATCTCCGAAGATCAAGAAAGGACCAAGTGTCGATGCAATGTCGCATATAAGCAGGATGGTAAGTACTATGTATCAGAAAAGTTCACAGTGGTCCTCGGACCATTCATCTGTGCTACTACAGTCTCAAAGGACTGAACTATTAAGTCGCCTCAAGTGCATAGAACAGCCAATATCATCCGCAACACAGGGAAACGGTCAAAACAGGCCTATGATGTAAACAAAGCGGTTCCCTCCTCCTTATTAACCAGGCTTGGGACTGGCACGACAACAGGGCTAAGATGTTACATTTCTATCACCGGGGTAGGTTGGGAAATGGCCTATTGCCGTGGCGGAGTTGCCTACTTTCAGGTCAGGTGCTTACCTTAAAAATGATGTTATGTCTGGATAAAACGGGTCTAAGGGAAACGACGCTTTTCTGTGTGAACTATAACTGATATACGAGAGAGATGTTTACTCGTCGGCTGCTAAGACTGAAATGAGCTAAGACGCGCGGCGCCTGTGTAGGATAATACCGTGGGTCTAGGGCTTAGTCACCAGGGTCGGGTTAGACACAAGATCACTCTCCATCCCCCCGGAAAACAAACGAGGCTCGGGCAGGGTAGGTTAAAAAATATACAAGAAAAGCACTGGCTCAGGCTCATCTCCGAAGATCAAGAAAGGACCAAGTGTCGATGCAATGTCGCATATAAGCAGGATGGTAAGTACTATGTATCAGAAAAGTTCACAGTGGTCCTCGGACCATTCATCTGTGCTACTACAGTCTCAAAGGTCTGAACTATTAAGTCGCCTCAAGTGCATAGAACAGCCAATATCATCCGCAACACAGGGAAACGGTCAAAACAGGCCTATGATGTAACCAAAGCGGTTCCCTCCTCCTTATTAACCAGGCTTGGGACTGGCACGACAACAGGGCTAAGATGTTACATTTCTATCACCGGGGTAGGTTGGGAAATGGCCTATTGCCGTGGCGGAGTTAGGGTTAGGGTTAGGGTTAGGGTTAGTGTTAGAAACGACGTGAGGCACGGGCTCAAGCGGCTTTGGAGGTTAGAAATGTGCACCAGCCGATGTATCGTAGGAATGATGAAAGTTAGTAGGCCAGCTTTGAAGTTGGTTTATTGCTTTATGAAGCTCCAGTAGGTTGTTTCCTTCTTGTGGATTTTATGAGTGAGGTGTATTCGTTTCAGCGTAGGCCTTGCAGAGACGGAGAGGGCGGCGGGGGTGGAGATAGAGATGGAGACTGGGTTGCAATGGAGACAGAGATGGAGACTGCGGTGAAGGCGGGGGCGGGGGCGGATGCAGAGATATAGGCAGAGGGGTTCGAGGCCCCGTCTCTCTCTCTGTCTGTGTGCGGCGGCCATTTGCATTCCACGGTGGGTGGTGTAGAGTTGTATTGGAGCGTCGGTCGATAGTGTCTTTCAGTGTGGTTGTGTTGACTTATATAGCGCCAATTTTGCTTCGTCGAGATGGTATTCATGGTGTTTTGAGTTCTGTGACTTCTGTAGCGCCTTTGCGTTTTGAGACGAGCTGTGTGGTGTGAGACAGATGATTTTTTCACTCACGTATTTGTGTTGTCGGTCACCCTCCTCCTTCTCCAGGCTTGGGACTGGCTCGACCAGGTGTTGGGTTCGAGGCGGAGTTGCCTTCGGTAGGTCTGTTGTTTGACTTCTGTAGCGGATTGCCTTCGGTAGGTCGCGGATTCTGGTGACCGCAGACGTGTGTAAGTTATCGACCGACTGTGTTGATGACTTCGATTGAACTGAGTGGCACGGTGCACTATCCCTCCTCTCCAAGAGCACACGAGGCGCAGGCTAGGTAGGTTAGTGTTAGAAACGACGTGAGGCACGGGCTCAAGCGGCTTTGGAGGTTAGAAATGTGCACCAGCCGATGTATCGTAGGAATGATTGAAGTTGGTTTATTGCTTTATGAAGCTCCAGTAGGTTGTTAGGGTTAGGGTTAGGGTTAGGGTTAGGGTTAGGGTTAGGGTTAGGGTTAGGGTTAGGGTTAGGGTTAGGGTTAGGGTTAGGGTTAGGGTTAGGGTTAGGGTTAGGGTTAGGGTTAGGGTTAGGGTTAGGGTTAGGGTTAGGGTTAGGGTTAGGGTTAGGGTTAGGGTTAGGGTTAGGGTTAGGGTTAGGGTTAGGGTTAGGGTTAGGTTAGAAAAACTACAATGAATGCCAAAATGACACAAAGCACTGGCTCAGGCCGATCCCTGGAGTTCAAAGTGGACGAAGTGACCATGATGGAAAACGGTAAGTACCTTGAATCAGCCGTATGATGTTAAAAAGCGGAACCCTCCTCCTTATCTACCAGGCTTGGGACTGGCACGACAATAGGTCAGGATTGTTTTAATGGCCTATTGCCGTGGCGGAGTTGCCTACTTTAGGTCAGGTGTTTACGCTGAAATGGTGTTATGTCTGGAAGAAATGGGTCTAAGGGAAACGCTTGAAAGAGAGAGATGTTTACTCGTCGGCTGCCAAAGCTGAAATGAATCTATAGACGCGCGGCGCGTGTATACGTTAATGCCCGGTCTAATAGGGATCAGTGTTCAGGGTTTGGTTAGTCACCCCATCCCCCTCTCCCCCCAAGGAAACAACGAGGCACGGGCAGGATAGGTTAGAAAAACTACAATGAATGCCAAAATGACACAAAGCACTGGCTCAGGCCGATCCCTGGAGTTCAAAGTGGACGAAGTGACCATGATGGAAAACGGTAAGTACCTTGAATCAGCCGTATGATGTTAAAAAGCGGAACCCTCCTCCTTATCTACCAGGCTTGGGACTGGCACGACAATAGGTCAGGATTGTTTTAATGGCCTATTGCCGTGGCGGAGTTGCCTACTTTAGGTCAGGTGTTTACGCTGAAATGGTGTTATGTCTGGAAGAAATGGGTCTAAGGGAAACGCTTGAAAGAGAGAGATGTTTACTCGTCGGCTGCCAAAGCTGAAATGAATCTATAGACGCGCGGCGCGTGTATACGTTAATGCCCGGTCTAATAGGGATCAGTGTTCAGGGTTTGGTTAGTCACCCCATCCCCCTCTCCCCCCAAGGAAACAACGAGGCACGGGCAGGATAGGTTAGAAAAACTACAATGAATGCCAAAATGACACAAAGCACTGGCTCAGGCCGATCCCTGGAGTTCAAAGTGGACGAAGTGACCATGATGGAAAACGGTAAGTACCTTGAATCAGCCGTATGATGTTAAAAAGCGGAACCCTCCTCCTTATCTACCAGGCTTGGGACTGGCACGACAATAGGTCAGGATTGTTTTAATGGCCTATTGCCGTGGCGGAGTTGCCTACTTTAGGTCAGGTGTTTACGCTGAAATGGTGTTATGTCTGGAAGAAATGGGTCTAAGGGAAACGCTTGAAAGAGAGAGATGTTTACTCGTCGGCTGCCAAAGCTGAAATGAATCTATAGACGCGCGGCGCGTGTATACGTTAATGCCCGGTCTAATAGGGATCAGTGTTCAGGGTTTGGTTAGTCACCCCATCCCCCTCTCCCCCCAAGGAAACAACGAGGCACGGGCAGGATAGGTTAGAAAAACTACAATGAATGCCAAAATGACACAAAGCACTGGCTCAGGCCGATCCCTGGAGTTCAAAGTGGACGAAGTGACCATGATGGAAAACGGTAAGTACCTTGAATCAGCCGTATGATGTTAAAAAGCGGAACCCTCCTCCTTATCTACCAGGCTTGGGACTGGCACGACAATAGGTCAGGATTGTTTTAATGGCCTATTGCCGTGGCGGAGTTGCCTACTTTAGGTCAGGTGTTTACGCTGAAATGGTGTTATGTCTGGAAGAAATGGGTCTAAGGGAAACGCTTGAAAGAGAGAGATGTTTACTCGTCGGCTGCCAAAGCTGAAATGAATCTATAGACGCGCGGCGCGTGTATACGTTAATGCCCGGTCTAATAGGGATCAGTGTTCAGGGTTTGGTTAGTCACCCCATCCCCCTCTCCCCCCAAGGAAACAACGAGGCACGGGCAGGATAGGTTAGAAAAACTACAATGAATGCCAAAATGACACAAAGCACTGGCTCAGGCCGATCCCTGGAGTTCAAAGTGGACGAAGTGACCATGATGGAAAACGGTAAGTACCTTGAATCAGCCGTATGATGTTAAAAAGCGGAACCCTCCTCCTTATCTACCAGGCTTGGGACTGGCACGACAATAGGTCAGGATTGTTTTAATGGCCTATTGCCGTGGCGGAGTTGCCTACTTTAGGTCAGGTGTTTACGCTGAAATGGTGTTATGTCTGGAAGAAATGGGTCTAAGGGAAACGCTTGAAAGAGAGAGATGTTTACTCGTCGGCTGCCAAAGCTGAAATGAATCTATAGACGCGCGGCGCGTGTATACGTTAATGCCCGGTCTAATAGGGATCAGTGTTCAGGGTTTGGTTAGTCACCCCATCCCCCTCTCCCCCCAAGGAAACAACGAGGCACGGGCAGGATAGGTTAGAAAAACTACAATGAATGCCAAAATGACACAAAGCACTGGCTCAGGCCGATCCCTGGAGTTCAAAGTGGACGAAGTGACCATGATGGAAAACGGTAAGTACCTTGAATCAGCCGTATGATGTTAAAAAGCGGAACCCTCCTCCTTATCTACCAGGCTTGGGACTGGCACGACAATAGGTCAGGATTGTTTTAATGGCCTATTGCCGTGGCGGAGTTGCCTACT
>OX243813.1:56492784-56539518 GCA_945859605.1 Lumbricus rubellus | reverse complement strand
TGTGAATTTCGTATATTTGATATGTAATATGTCAATATTTAAGAAAAAGCGCCACCTGTTGAAAGAAATGTGTGACGATTCTGTGGTTTGTACTCTTACATGTACAAGAAAGTCAGCTTGTGCGCCATCTATGGGGTTGGAAAGTTATATGAGTATCTTGTATGTTCATATGTGTGTAAGAAATTCCTTGGGGATAGATGACCGAAAGTTTCCATGGGCTTTGAGATTGTGTGTGTGTGTGTGTGTGTGTGTGTGTGTGTGTGTGTGTGTGTGTGTGTGTGTGTGTGTGTGAAAGTATGTCGATGTTCCATCTTGCGACTGAAAAGTTGTGTGTATTTGTGTTGTTTGGACTTAGCGTGTGTGAAAAATTGTCTGTATGTTCGTTATTTGAGCATGACTGTGCAGGAAAGGCTGTGCTGGCGCCGCCTTGGGAGCAGATGATTGCTAAAGGTCACAATATTGGGAAAGGAAGGTTGAGTACTTCTTCGGTTTTTGCGTTTGACTATGCGTGAAATTTTGGGGAAGTTGCCAAATGAGGAAAGGAAGGTTGAGTTCCTGTTGGGTTTTTGCGTTTGACAATTCGGTAAAGTTGTTAAAGTACCCATATTGGGAATGGAAGGTTGAGTGATTCTTAGGTTATTGAGTTTGACTATGTGTAAAAGTTGGTCCGGTCGCCATATTGAGAGTGGAAGGTTGAGTAATTCTTAGGTTTTTGGGTTTGACTATGCGTAAAATTTGTGAAGAAATCCGTATTGTAGTGCGAATGTTGTTGGATTCTTCGGTTTTTGGACTTGGCTATAAAAGAAATGAGTAAAGGTCGGCATATTTGGAATGTGCGGTTGAATGATTTTCGGTTTTTGGACTTATCTGCACAAGAATGAGTGTTTGTGTCTGTGTTGGTAATGTCCTGTTGCAAGTTAATACTGTGTTTGGACTTATATGAATATGAAAAGATGAAGAAAATTGTTGTTGACTGCTATATTTTAAAATAATTTTGTAGGAAATGCTGAATATATGTTACACTTTTGATTAATTTAATTGTTTAATTGTTTGATTTATACATATTTTCGAATAAAATGGCGAACAATGGTGATATTTTTAAGGTATGCACAGAAATTCTCGTCTCCTGATTGGCTCGACGCTAGGATTTGCGGCTTCCTGATTGGACAGTTCTTAGTCACATAAGATAAATTTGTGTGCAGAGGTGTGGAATGGCGGGTGGGATGGTGATGTGGAGTACTATAGAGAGGGAGAGAGGGCGTCCTTAGGTGCTCTCGACTCCTTATTGGCCGGTTTCTAGGTTTCTCGCTTTCTGGTTGGTTGGCGCTTAGGCGTAAAATGCGTAATTTTGGCTGGGGAGGGTGAAATGGATTGTTGGAGGATGATGCTGAAGGCTGTGTAGGGAGAGAGAGGACATACTTAGTGGTTCTCACTTTCCGATTGATCTGTGGTTAGGCTACGCAGCTTTCTGTTTGACTGCTTCTTATGCATATAATGCAAATTTTCGTGTGTGGAGGGGTCGGAATGGCTGGTTGGACGGGTGAGGAGAAGGTCTGTAGAGTGATATAATATGCTAAGTGGAATGATTGAGGGTTTGACCATGTGTGTTGGAATACTGCCGAGATTGAGAAATTGATGACTAAGGAATAATGGGTGTTTGGGAGAGAGAAGGAGGAGGATGAGAGAGGAGGAGAGAGAGGTGAAGTGGAGGGAGAGACAAATGAGGTTGAGGAGTTGTTGAATGAGAATAGAATGAGTTGAATGAGAATAGGAGACGGAGGAGACCGTGAAGGAGAGAGAGAAAGGTGTCTGTGAAGGAGGAAGTGAATGAGAATAGGTTGAGTTGAAGGAGAATAGGAGATGGAGGATGCAGTGAAGGAGGAGGAGAGAGAGAAAGGTGAAGGAGGTGGAGGATGAGGTGAAGGAGGTGGAGAGAGAAAGGTGGCAGAGGTGAAGGAAGAGGCGAAGGAGGAGGAGAGAGAGAAAAGAGGAAGAGGTGAAGAAGTTGGAGGTGAAGGAGAAGGAGAGAGAAAGGAAGGCAAAGGAGGAGGAAAGGGAAAGGAGGAAGAGGTTAAGATGGTGAAGTTGAAGGTGGAGGAGGGAGAAAGGGGGAAGAGGTGAAGACTGTGGAGGTGAAAGAGGTGGAGAGAGAAAGGAGGAAGAGGTGGAGAAGGTGAGGTGCTGGAGAAGGAGAGAGAGAAAAGGAGGAGACGGCGGAGGAGGAGGAGTATAGGAGGACGTGGGTAAGGAGGAGGAGAAGGCTGTGGCTGACGAATGTTGTTGGTTATGGCCTGAGGACATAATACACACAGTAGAATACAAGAATTACTTGACCATAATAGTGAATAATTGGACTTCTTTCAAGTCGACTGGGCTATTGTGAAATGGGCCGGCGCTGCTTCAGTGGAGACGGTTGTACCCTGAGGCCATAATACATACCGTTGAATGCAAGAATTACTTGACCATAATGGTGAATAATTGGACTTCTTTCAAGTCGATTGGGCTATTGTGAAATGACCCGGCGCTACTTCAGTGGAGACGGTTGTACCCTGAGGCCATAATACACCGTTGAATACAAGAATTACTTGCCCATAATAGCAAATAATTGAGCTTCTTTCAAGTCGTCTGGACTATTGTGAAATTGAACGTCGCTGCTTAGTAGTGATTAATACATAGCACAGCGGTTGGATTGACGTAATATACCGACGGATTAAGACATTATGCCTGGGAATTAGAGTAATACTGTGGCGGATTAAGGTATTAGTCCGGTACCTTGGCGGATTAGCGCGGTGGATTAGGACAATAGCGCTGCGGATTAGTGCGGCGACCCTGCGGATTAGGGTAATAGTCCTGTATTATAGCTGTGGATTAGGGTAATAGATAATTACCAAGTCATTAGCACTATAAGGTAATAGATAATTAGCAGGTCATTAGTACTATGGATTAGTATAATAATTAATTAATGAGCAATTAGTATAATAGATAATTACCTTAATAGACCATTAATGGGTCATTAGTAAGGGGGCGTGGCTCATTAGTGAGGGGGCGTGGCCCATTAGTGAGTGGGCGTGGCAGTGGGCGTGGCAGGGGGCGTACCTCATTAGCGATAAGCCGGGGATAAGCCTTCCTTTGTCCTTAGACTGTCTGTATTACACTACTATCATCATTGTCAACATCTTCTTCTAAGTAGCTTCTTGTTGCCGGTGTCTATGTAGAGCACCGGTATTTTCAAGAAACCCAAGCCGTCAGTTGAATACTTAGAAAATTCCAAGACAGGTAATTATAAGTGAAGTTTTGAACAAGCGTTTAGAAGAACAGACAGTAAAAGTCGTGGGCTGAGACTTTTTATAAGTCCCCACTTCCATTTCAGGAAGTGAAAACTCGTAAAAAAGGCAAAGTGACTAGTTTTGTGGGAGGTATCCTAGCGAGACTTGTTTCTGCTTTCGGTTACTAAATGAAAGCACTTAAGAAGAAGATCCTAAGATGATGAGAAGTCATCGCAGATCAAACATTCTCTGCTGACAGTATCCGGTAATTAATACCGACTACTGCCGTAACGTATCCAGCCCGTTGGAGTATGGCAAATTAATTGTAAGTATTTGATGTTTTGATCTGCTCCTCTTTCATTAGTAACAAGGACAGCTGTCTACCTGACTAATTTTCAGTGATATCCTAATTATTAACAGTTGTTATTGGACAATAAAGACCATTCGTGCCAGATGAGTCAAAAACAAACAAGAGTGCCTGTGTTGAACTGTTTGGCTGGATTTGATTTTGAAAGATAACCGCGATTAGCGACTGTCGCCTTTTATTGTTTCACTTCAGCGCAAAAAGATAGATCCTCTCTGTGATTGGCTAAACGATTTTCATAGTCTTTGAATGATGGCTGATCTAATGAGACACAGTTGTGGCGCCACACACCAAAACCAGCATAAAGGTGCTTTTTAAACATATTGCGTTTGATACATCATTTCAAACGCCTTGTCTTATAAGCATCAAAATGACACTTAATTCTAACCGAAGATTACATTATACCTGCGCGATAAATTAATTAATTAATTAATTATTACGCCATTAGACAAATTACATGATTTCGAATTGATTAGTGTCGTGGTTATATTAAATGATTATCAAATTAAACACTTGCTATGCATGTATAATTATTAATTATAGGTAGAAGTTAAGCTAGGCAATTTAATTGGCGAGTTTAGGTAATATGTGTGGCAACATATAAAATATTAATACATAAAACCAATGACTGCAGCTAAGCGTAATAACGAGTGGTCAAGATTACCATGACAACAAAGGACGCTAATCCTATTCGTGATTGGTGCAGACTGGAAGCGAATGACGTGACGAGTTAAAAATGACGTCAGCGAAGTGGACGTTAAGTTTTTGGACTCTCTACAGGTATATCTGGAAATGGTGGTTGTTTCGCTGCGGTGATCAATCCAAAGTTGTGATTTTCAGAGTAGAGACGAAGGTAATTGAACTGTTCGGACGATCAACCGATAGTTCAAAGTATTGTGCATTAAGTGCAACGTAATTTAAATGAGAAATTTGCGTTAGTGCATAATAATCATCGTGTGAAGTGTGAGACACTTGCGAAGAAGACGAACTCTTAGGCAACAGTCTGAAGAGTCGTGTAATTTGAATCGGCTAGCGAACAGCTGATCGGCGTGTGAAGTACGAAGGACGTTTGGTCAACTGGAGAAGAGCTGTGAGGTGAATGCGATGATTCATCTCGTGTGCAACTGAATCACGGCAAGATACGAGTAAGACGTTTGGTGTGGTCACTTCCATGACTGCATATTCAACCGTCTGATCAACATTCTTGACTGCGAAGAATCGGACGACGGAGAGAGCCGAAGACATTCGAGTTCAAACAACTCGACAGATAAGCGCAAATATAATATTTCCTAAGTAACTCGCCACACTAGGTAAATAGGATTGTTATTTGTTTGTGCATATGAATGATATTGAATAACTTTATATTATATATATTTCATAAGAACTGGGAGTTTGTTGAATTTGGAAGAATTTCTTGAGTAAGTTAAACCCAACCGATTAACCACTAGGATAATAAAGTGCCCTTTTACACGGGATACGACAACTAGCTTTAGCGCGTTAGAACAATGACGAAAGTAAAAATAATAAATCTGACGTAACAATAACAAACGTCGTCGTTGTTATATTCGAGATTGTAGCCAAACAGTACTGCAGGCCTGTGCGCTATCTATAGCTAGTCGCTACAATGGCGTCGTTTCCGCTGCATGAAATCACAGATTTGCACCTGCAAATTATAGGTCGACCAACTATAATTATAGGCGTCTATCAAATGTGCATAATTATTGCTTGAATTTGCCATGGTCCAACGAGATGGATATCGTCGTGAGATCGATATTAATAGTGATCGAGCGACGGTATCTACATTTTAAACACTTGTTATATTACTTACAACCATGATTGCCCCAACTCGATATTTCGGGGCAAGACCCGCGGTCCACCGCGGAGCCTTGAAGATCAGAGTATGAATCGGAAATTGTATGCAGAGCACATCATTATAGTAGAAAAAAAACATCAATCGACTCAATAAATTTTCAGAAGTTAGCTACTTGGCATAGTTGTTAAGCACACCCCACTGATGAAAATACCAACAGTTCACGTAGATCCGTGAGTAGAGGACTTTATCTTGGCCTATACGTGTCCTGGTGACAGCGTGGTGGAGATTTTTTTCTATAATAAGTCCGGGTGACAGCGTATTTTAACCCTCCACCTCGAATGACGTCATATGGGCTAATTAATATTCATAGCGCTGACAGCGTACTGGCCAATGGCAGGCGGGCAATCTCATCCCACTCCGTCGGCGCTAATCTAATTAGCGATCAAGGGACGACCCCATGTTGCGCGTCGTAAACGAATGCAACCGCATTGGGAGAGCGCCCGCTGCGTGTATGAGTAGTTGTTTGAATGAGGGTTGTGCTATCAAATACGTACACCAGAAAAAGTGACAGCTATCCGACCAATCGTACACTTCCTCGCATAGTAGTATCAATGCGGTGGCTGCTCATATTAATCGCTGTCAACCAATGGCAAGCACGCACGGCGTGCTTGCCATTGATTCCCATTAAATTCAACATAGGCTACACAGCACCAAAGTGACCAAAAGGTTGTGTTTCAATCCTTTGCATTTGACCGGCGAAGGTCACTTTTAGCAGAATTTTCAGTACATTTGACATATGCAAACACGCCCTCGCGAGAGGCGAAGGTGACACTTCTTTGGTTGAGAATTGTAAGGCTCAATATGCATTACATTTTATAATGACTATAGTGTATTATAATTCTCAACCCTCGACTTGGCAGCATTTTTTTCCAGAACTTTACAGTCATAGGATCATATTTGAGATGCGCAAACACGTACGCGCGAGAGGCGAAGGTGACACTTAGCAGAATTTTTCTGCACTTTACATTAATAGGATCGCATTTGAGAAGCGCAAACACGCGCGTGCGAGAGGTGAAGGTGACAGTAAGCAGCATTTTCACTACTTTACAGTTATAAAATCACATTTTCATAAGCGCAAACACGCGTGTGCGAGAAGTGAAGGTGACACTTAGCAGCATTTTTCACTACTTTACAGCTATTGGATCACATTTGAGTTATGCAAACATGTATGTGCGAGAGGCGAATGCGACACTTGGCTGCTTTTTTCAGAACTTTACAATTGTAGAATCGCGTTTGAGAAGCGCAAACACGCCTGCGCAAGAGGTGAAGGTAATAATTAGCAGAATTTTTCCGTACTTTACATTCATAGGATCACATTTGAGAAGCGCGAACACGCGCGTGCGAGAGGTGAAGGTGAAAATTAGCAGCATTTTCATTACAGAACTTCACACTTATAGGTTCTCATCTGAGATGTGAAAAGTTGAGAATTATAAGACTCTATGTCCAATGCATTTTATAATAGTCATAATGTCTTATAATTCTCAGCCCCAGTCTTAGCTGCATTTTTTTCAGGACTTTACAGTCAAGGAATCACACTTGAGAAGTGCAAACACACGTGTGCGAGAGGCGAAGGTGCCAATTAGCAACATTTTTTTCTTCCCATCTCAGAACTTTACAGTTATAGGATCACATTCGAGATGCGAAAAGATGAGAATTATAAGATTCTATGTCCAATGTATTTTATAATGGTCATGAAGCCTTATAATTCTCAATCCTCGTCTTAACTGCACCACAAACATAAGAACACATTTGAGATGTGCAAACACGCACGCGGGAGATGTGAAGGTGTCATTTAGTGACATTTTGCAGTACTTTACAACTATAGGAACCCATTTGAGATGCGCAAACACACATAATTATGCGAATGCAACACCTAGCAGAATTTTCAGAACTGTACACATATAGAATCACATTTGAGATGCGCAATCACAAAAGTATGAGAGGTGAAGGTGAAACTTAGCGTCATTTTTCAGAACTTTTACAGTCATAGGTTCACATATGAGATGTGCAAACACAAAAGTATGAGGGACGAAGGTGACACTTAGCCACATTTCTCAAAACTTTACAGTCATATGAACACATTTCAGATGCGCAAATACTCACGTGCGAGAGGCGAAGGTGTCACTTAGCAGAATTTTCAGAACTTTACGTCCTGACATGCGCAAACAAGTACAAGCCAGAGGCGAAAGCGACACCTAGCAGCATTTTCATTTCTTTCAATCTTTGACAAAATGTGCAATATATGTGATTTCCAATTGACATAAATGTCAAAATCGAACGAAGATATTAGTAAAATTCCAATATTAGTAAAATTCCAATATTAGTAAAATTCCAATATTAGCAAAAGTGAGTATGCATGACACGCATGCGAGCTTACATTTCTAAGTAGCAGAGTTACCAATATTATGACAAGTAAGAGGTAAAGTACTAATAGGCCTATTATCAGACGAAAGTAACTTTTTCACAAGTAGGCTAGAAACACACTTGAGATGCGCTAACAGGTATGCGTGAGAGGCCAAAGTGACGCTTAGCACTCAAACTCTTCATACCACAATCAAATCACAAATTTACATGTATGCAAGTATTTTGGCAAGCAAGAACAGTCATGTGCGAATGACGAACATAGACAAATTCTTCGATCCCATCATATTCAAATACTTCATTCTTCGCGCGAAAGGTCGCAACGGAGAGAGCGTTGGAGTTGTGACTTAGTTGCATTAATCACATCTTAGAGTCTATTTGATGAAAATATTATTATTATGAACTGTGTGAAGTGTTATTATTGCCGAACGAATGGAATGACGAGAGCGATTGAGATGTGACGTGATGAGAATATGTGACGGACGCTTGTTTGGTGAAATTTATGCGTTGTACGAACTTATGAGAAGCATTTTTAATTATACATGTACTTACGAGTTGTACGACCTTATACGAGTGACATTCGGAATGAAAAATTGGGTCTTATGCGATCTTATGGGAGATATTTGTAATGAAAATTGTCAGTTATACGTACTTATGTGAGTCATTATTAATGAAAAGTTGCTAGGTACAGAGTGGTGATAGAGGTATTTTTGACGAAAGTGGTGACCAAAGGTCCTATGCGATAGCGAGAGCCTTGGAGTTATGAATTAGTGTCAATTTTCACATCTTAGGTGTATATTTTATGAAAATCACGTCTTGTAAGGTTCCATGTGAAATAGTCATACTAGAATATAGACATGTATGGTAATCTACAATGTGAATTTCGTGAAAGGACACATTTTTCGATAGCGTTGGATCTGTCATTTAATGTGAGTAATTGTGTCTTGGACGCGTATTTGGCGAAACTTGTGTGCTGTACGGACTTACGAGGGACGTTATCAATGAAATGATTCAATGATGAGAGTGCTACAGCAGTGACTTTGTGGTACCAGTCATATTTTAGATGCGTATTCGACGAGAATTACACAATTTAAGGGTGTGTAATTGATATTATTAACGAAAGAAATGCAGTGGAGTACGCTTTCGAGACGCACGTCAATGACAGGTAGGCCTATTCTATTTTGACGTGAAATTGATGAAACTCACGAAACGTAAGACGATGGTGATGTGAACCTAGTGAAAACATAGCAGTGTAAGAGCTTCTGTGTGTGTGAATTTTCGAAAATGTTACAATATTGAGTACAATTATTGAGAGACGACTTAGATAGAAAAAATCATAAATTATGCACGATTTGATGAACTTACTGTCTTGTGACGTCTTCTCAGAAACGAGAATACAGACTTATACACTCATGGAAAAGCGAAAGCGAAAATGAGTGAGCCAAATTTTCTAAATTTTAGGTAACAAATTTGGATTAATTCAAATGAGAAGCGTGTATAGGAGGAGTGGAGAAGGAATAGCCTACTTATGTGGCCTATGCGTGTGGCAAGAATTCTTGAATTTCAAACAAATTGTTGCAAATTTACAATTTTTTCGAATTCAATTATTGCAGTGTGGTGCATGAGTGAAAATATGTGGCCAATCAGTGGAGGTTGCACAAGTGACGTATTTGTGCACGTGTGAAACATTGAACGAGATCACTTTGCTATAGTAAAGTGATTACTTTACACAAAAGTATGAGTTTGCGGGAGTCAAGTGTTGCTGGAGGAGTAGGAGGATGTGGAGGAAGAGTAGTTCTATGTCACACACGCACGCATTGTTCATTTTCTAAGTGATACACTCGAATTTTCAAAAGATTTCCTGAATGTAGTAGCTTTTTTATTTAAAATGTTGTGTTGTGATGAGGATTGCATACATTTTGAATGCATGAAATGACTATGTACATGTTTCACATTCATATACAGCAGAATTTTTATTCATTTTCTCCTCCTAACGCGGACACAAATTTAGCTGAGTCAGCAATTTTTTTCGCAAAGTGGTAGTTTGAGTGGTTGAATATTACTACCAATGGAGGATTGAGATAGATGAAGTATACCCTACGTCAGGTCAGAGGCAACGTACTAAACTGCATTTGCACACATTGTCACTTTGTCAGAAATTTGCTCATAATATTACCAAAGTCTAAATCCCGCAAATTTCTACCCAAAATAGGGCCGCTCATGCTACGACGTGCGCAGTTGGCCGACATTGCAACACGCTCGACGCAGACGGCCGCGGCACCAGCTTCGGCGGCGACCGTGGCATCGCTCTCGTCCAAGATCCGATAAATCTTTGACATGTAGGAAGGCAGACGATTTGCGTGCAAATAGAGTGTTTGGGATGTGGTGCAGACCCTATAGAATGAGACTGCACGCAAATCGACTGCCTTGCTCATGCCAAAGATTTATTTATGGCTCGCTAATTAGTGGAAACTATTCCCAGATTTCGAATCAGAAATCAGGTTACCAATTTGCATGCTATCTGGTTATTTGTCGCAATGTGGGTCAATGCCCTAAATGTCAGCCAATCAATAAGACAATGTTTTATATAAAAATAACTAGCTGAACCCGGCCACGCGAGTAGTAGTTAATCTTCGCTTCTGGATGTCTTTTATTATTTCCTGAGGGGGGTGCTCGGTAGTACAGTGGATAGCGCGCTGGACTGTCGACTCAGCTATGATGAGTACACGGTCAGTGGATGATGAGACGGCGAGAGAGAGGGGATTGACCACCGCCTTCATATGCCAAGGCCTTGAAAATGAAGTCTTTTTTCCCCTTTGGATGTCTTTTATTATTTCCCCCCCCCCTGATTCCTCCTCTTCTCCTTTGGATGTCTTTTATTATTTCCCCCTGATTCCTCCTCTTCTCCTTTGGGGTATTTTATTATTTTTCCTGATGCATAATTAATTACTTAGCTATTTTTTAAGAAGCCTGATATTGAAGATAAATTAAGTTAAAATGGCGCTAAAGGATAAGCTGGTGTTTTTCCTATTGAAGCTAAAATGGTGTTAAAATCAGAAGCATAATGGTTAACTTGACTTTTTTTTTGGCTGCTGATGCGTCTATACTCTGAGTCAGACGCCAGACGTAGGAGTGTATGAGCGGGTGTGTGTCTGTCCGTGCGTGACCACCACCACCCTTCTCGTGTGTGCTACGTCGCAGGCTCGGCTGTAGCAATGACTATATAATAGATCAGCCTACACCTGGCTATAAATAGCGATGACGGCTGGAACTAGGTCAAATTAACTCACACATTCTTTTGTAACTCACGATTTATTTTTCAGAATTTTCGTGAGTCAATTAGAACTAGATGCAGCGGCTGGTGTAGGCGATTGCCGCGCGCTCAAGCGCATCGTGTGCAGCACAGATAGACAACTTTACAGGACAAGAAGACGCAAATAAACTTTTTTTTTCTAATTTTTTTTTCTAACTTTTTTTTAACTTTTTTTTCTAACTTTTTTTCTAACTTTTTTTTCTAACTTTTTTTCTAACTTTTTTTCTAACTTTTTTTATAACTTTTTTTCTAATTTTTTTTATAACTTTTTTTCTAGCTTTTTTTGTAACTTTTTTTTGTAACTTTTTTTTCCTAGGTTTTTTTTCTAGGTTTTTTTCTAACTTTTTTTCCTAGGTTTTTTTTCTAACTTTTTTTCTAGGTTTTTTTTTTTTTTTTTTTTGTTTTTTTTTTTTTGTTTTTTTTTTATTTTTTTTTTTTTTTTTTTTTTTTTTTTTTTTTTTAACTTTTTTTTTTTTTTTTAACTTTTTTTTTTTGTAAACCGTCTCAAAAAGTCAAGAATTTTGTTTTTCGATTTTGACCGCCCAAGAAAGTTAACGACCTTTTTTTTTTTAGTCAGCGTGCTTCATGACCTACTTTCGACATAATCGATGATACCAAGCTGCGAATGAACAGTAGAACTTGTTATTAAAGCGTGATCTTATTCATAGAGAAGTAATGATTGCACAAGGGCTGTAGTAGAAACAATTTGCTAATAGTAGTAGTAAATTCACAATGACATCAAGTCTTTATTATTAACCCATGAGTTAAAGGTCTCATCATAGCCTAACCATTTAACCAAAGACCGATTTCCTTTTTTTCTTATAATCTTCTCTATTTTAAATGTATCTTGCGTTGTCGATTGTAACTCAGCTTCATAAAATGTCCCTTTTATTTCTTCTCCATGATAGTCAGAGATTTTATAGGTTATAGGGTCTGTGTATTGAATGTGTGTTATAGTAAAAACCTCCTGTGTCCAACGATTTGTGTAGCCTTTCTCAAATGTCTTTTTCTTCTTAGAAATTCTTACTTTATCTCCTACTGAAAATTTAGGTTTAACAGTTTCAGGTACAGCGTCACCGTATAAATTCATCCACACAACCCATTCGTTTGCTTTGATGCTCGCTTTAACAGGAGTCATTTTAATGGAAGAATGTCTTGTGTTGTTGTATAAACTAACCATATTATCTAAAACATCGATATATCTCTGAGTTGAATTTGCTGTAAAATACTTAAACATCTTCTCTTTTACTGTTCTATTAAATCTTTCTACGATACAAGATTTCTCTTCATTCTCAGTTGAGTACAACTGCATACCTAATGATTTTACCTGTTTATTATAGAATTCTGTTCCCTTATCGACCCAAAGTTTTTCACCCCTTCTTTTGCTCGTATTAAATATTTTAACGAAAGCATCTGCCACAGATTCTCCGCGCTTATCTTTTAACGGCTGAATAAATGCATACTTGGAGAATATATCAATGACGCTTAACAAATATTTCACACCAGAATTAAATTTAGCATAAGCCTGCATGTCAATCAAGTCAGCCGCCCAAACTTTGTCCACTCCCTGAACATAAACAACTCGCTTCCTAAACTTCCTGACTATAGGTTTATGTAATTCGTCAGCAAGTTGGTCTGTCCATCTCAGAGTTTTTTTTTCAACCCCATTCCAAAATGGGTTTTCGTTGATAAAATTGGTTTAACTATAGATCTTTCAACTCGTTCGCGGAAAGAAGGATTAGGTATATTATTTAATTCATCTATCATAGCTCTGTCAGCGACGTTTCTCCCTGCTGTATCAGTATGTTTAGCATAAGCCAGGTCATGACGATAGGCTGCTGCATCAACCCTATCTACTGGTTTACTCCAATCTTTTGGTGTTCCATCAGGATTCAATCTCAAATCCAATCGAGTACCTGGACCCGTGAAAGAATGTCCTGGAAGATGCATTTCACCCGGGTACTTTGCCCATGGAAGTTTAATATTAGAAGTAGCAGAATTGAGAGCTGATACCAAATCACCACCTGTAGCAGTGGACATTTTAGTAAACTGAGTTTTTCTAGCGCCACACTCAACGCACACACCCCTAAGCATAGGTCTACCATTCTTACTGACGACTCGTTGAACATCTTTAGATTCAGTTTGTCGCTTACATTTTACACAATACGAGTTGTGCTCCATTTTAATATAATATAATTAAAATGGAAGTCCAAGACCTGTCATGGAATGAAGATACATCTAAACGCTTTAACAGTCCTCTCCTACCAAGAAGCATCAGAGGTTTGATCGTAGGTAAGTCTCAATGTGGTAAAACGATTTTACTACTTAATTTATTACTGAGACCTGGTTGGTTAGACTACGATAACCTGCAGATCTTTGGAAAAAGTCTTTTTCAATCAGAATACAAGATACTAAAGAAAGCATTCGAAGAGAAATTACCAAAGGAAGCAATTATAAGACTTTTCGATAATAGAGATGAGATAATGAAATTAAATGTATCACCGACCGCCGTAGTCGAGGAGATGTCTAAAAACATGGCCAAAAAATCGGATATAGAATGCAAGTTCTTTGAAACCTCTGAAGATGTTCCAGATCCACGAGACTTAAGTCGAGATAAGAAGAATCTCATGATTTTTGATGATTTACAGTTAGAGCGACAAAATAAATGCGAATCGTATTATATAAGAGGTAGGCATAGTAATGTAGACTGCTTTTACCTAGCACAAAATTATTTCAAGCTACCTAGACAAACTATAAGAGAGAATGCTAACTTTATATGTTTGTTCCCTCAAGACCTCAAGAATATTAATCATATATACAGCGATCATATAGGTGTAGATGATATGACTATTGAAGAATTTCGAAAATTATGCAAAACTGCGTGGGATGAAACGCATGGTTTTGTGGTTATTGACTTGACTAGCAAAACAAATAAGGGCAGGTACAGATCTGGATTAGATACATTTTACATTAAATAAAAGCAATAATAAAATGATAACAAAATTTAAAGATTTTATATTCTAGGTTTAAAAATAGCTATCTAAAATGGAAACCCTTCTTGACGAAATTTTATCTACTACTCAAACGATTGCACGCAACACAGAGGCTAAAGAATCCTTTTGCATTTTGTTGAGCGAAAGGAGCACACGAATTCGAACGAAATTTAATCCACTAATCGAACTGGACAAAAGTAAGAAGTATGAAATGGCCCTTGTTAATCTTGAAACTTACTACAGTTTTCCCAATATAGACGAAACAAATAATAAATTCGTATATTCGTCAGATAACGGTGTAACGTGGGAAGATTTAGACATTCCAACCGGTTGCTATGAAATCGAAGACTTAAACGATTACATACAGAGAATTCTAAAAGAAGAAGGTCATGGTCAATGTATAAAGTTGCAACCAAATAACAATACTTTGAAGGCTGTTTTGGAAATTGATGAGAACTATAAAGTTGATTTTACAGTACCAAATTCAATTAGCACCGTACTAGGATTCCAGAGTCGTGTATACTCCGAAGGATATAACGAATCCGAGCACATACCGGGTAGTCGATATAAACAGCGTGAATAGTTTACGAGTTACGAGGGATGTAATAGGATCATCGTATGCTAACGGAACTACGGAGAACATAATTTATTCTTTCTTTCCATCGGTCGGGCCTGGTTACAAGATAATCGAATCTCCTCACAATCTCGTATATCTTCCAATAACGCTATACTCTATTTCATCGATGGAAACAAAACTAATAGACCAAAATGGAAAACTAATTAATTTAAGAGGTGAGGAATTATCGATACGATTTCATATAAGAGAGGTTTAATTTAAAGTTTATATTTAATATAAGATGAGCGCTTACGCTAAGGTCAAAGTTAATATTTCTGAAGGGCAAAAAGAGAAGATTAAGCGAGCTGTTCAAGTAGGAACTGGAGTGAGTATAAGACTTTCTCATGGAGACATAACTGGTGAGCATGTGTTAGCTCTAAACCAGAGGCAAATCAACAAGTTAACTAAAGCGTATCAGAATGGAACTGGAGTGACAATTAAAATGGGTAAAAAGCAATTAGAAGACAATGCGAGAGTCGAAGGCGGATTTATTGGCGCTATTCTACCGTTCTTAGCAACAGCCGGAAAGTTTCTACTGTCTAGTGTTCTTCCGAGTTTAGCCACAGGAGCCTTAACAGGATTGGGTTCTGCAGCTGGTTCCAAAATTGTCGATAAAATTAGTGGATCTTCGATCTCACACCCGATAAGTGGATCTTCGATCTCACACCCGATAAGTGGATCTGGCGTGCTGTACGTTAAGAAAGGAGGAATATGCTGTAAGATAGTGCCTGCTGGGGAAGGTCTTTTTCTATCTCCGTGGAAAAAGGGTAGTTCGATATCGGGTTCTGGTCTGTTTATGAAAAGAGGAGCAGGATATATCAGCGGTGAAGGTCTTATCTTGGGACCCAATTCACCATTTAAAAATATTCCTATTCTTGGAATGTTACTTTAAAAAACCACTTATAAAAATGTCTGGATACGGTCACCCAATACACAAATTTATCACCAAACGGAAGCCTCGTGTGAGTCCGATAATTTGGATGCCTAAAGTGGTCACTCACGCTCCTGCAAGACAACGAGCAGGCGACAGATATGAGATTTTTGCTCAGCAAGCGATAACGATTGAACCAAAGACAACTATTACAGTAGAAGTAGGCCTTGGAGTCCGAATGACCAGTGGAATGTGTCTAGTCTCTCTTAGACAGAAGTTGAAACAACTCAGACTGAGCCTTCAAGATGGTACAGTACTAGAGGACGCAGAGGATATAATAATTACAATACAAAACAACTCCGATTCACCAGTTACTATAAACGAAAAAGACTCCATATGTTATGTTAATTACTACGATGCATAAATTGTACGTTTTATGTTTACGTTTTATGTTTACGTTTTACGTTTACGTTTTACGTTTACGTTTTACGTTACGTTTTAAACATTATAATAAAAAATGTCGCTACTGAAAATTAGCGATCCTGCAAAAAGAGATTTTATTATCGAAGAGTTTTTAAAAACGAAAAAAAATATTAAACAAAACTTTCTCTCAGAGAGAATAGATGATCTTGGACTTCAACGAGAATTAACGAAAATCTACAAACCAATAGTCGACTCTCAATCAGCAATTTCAAAAGAACAAAACGCTTTGCTGTCGACAATAAAGGATAATTCTGCAGCAACATCACTTGCTCTAAAATCACTTCCAGATTCGTTGAAAACTATTCAATTTCCCCAGTATCCGTCTATAGAGGCGTACGATGACGATGACCCAGTAGAAGACATTAGAAGGTTAGAATTAGGAAATATTGCAGTTGAATACCTTAAAAAATATGCTTCTGATAAAAGACTTGTGGACACAACATTCGGATTAAGATCAAGAGATGGAAAATTCTACATCGGTGACAGCGAAGCCTCAATCCAAGGAAATGATATTACAGTTGGAACCACAACTTATCAAGGAACTCCAGGATTATGGGAATTGTTAACGTTAGCTAGTCCAAACAGTTCAATTTATGATAATCGTGATCTCGAAGAATACGCCGAGATTCTAATTAAAACGAATGCCATGAGTCAGCCAAATAAACCAAACAAACCTAAATCGTCTAGAAGTGTAAAATATGCAAAGATAATAAAACCCATATGGGACGATTACATGAAGTTAAGAGGTAAAACAGGAAGCGGAATAATTACCATTCCTTCGGATCCTAACGAATTAGTAAAACAACTTGAGTTACGATTGTATAGCTATAAAGCGGGAAATACAGGAGCAAGAAATGAAATTGTAGGCATGAGTGACGAGTTACTAAGACAAGGAGTGATAACCAAAGATGAATATAAAAAATTGATGATCTAATTTAAAAATTGACGATCTAATTTAAAAATTGATGATCTAATTTAAAAATTGATGATATAGAAATGCTGGTCGTTGCGAGAAGAAGTTATAAAAAAGTACACGTTGTCGGTGGAGCAGGAATATTCGATTCCATTGCAGGATTTCTCAAGAGACTACTGACATCGAATGCAGCCAAACAAATTGCGAGCACAGCTGTCAAAGAGATTGGGGGTGTTGCTAAGGATAAGGCGATCGACGTTGGAAAACGATTACTCAATAAGATACTCCCTAAAGCTCCCGTTCAGCAGCCGATAACTCAGGAAACTAAAGTCATTCTAGCTAGATTACTAGGATCGAATCCGCAAATGACGGGAGGAGCTATTAGAATTCAGGATCTAGTAAAACGCTTAAACGGAGGTGGTTTGAAAATGGCTTAAGTTTAAATTTATTTTGCTTAAGTTTATTTTCTTATTTAGGTGTAAAAATTTATTTTCTTATTTAAAAATATATGTATAATAAAATGCAATCCGATATTCTAAGATTCACAGAGCAACCATTGATCGATGAAGGTATAGAGCGATACGAATGGCACGAGTACGAACCTGTAGCGAGAACTAACCTTAACAGTTCTGGTGAAATAAGAATAAATATTGAATTACAGGACTTATATAGTCACCCAGCAGAGTCATATCTACAATTCGACGGAAGACTAATTAAAGCCGATGACACCGCATACGTTAACGCCGATTTAGTCGCTCTTACGAATAATGGGCTTATGTATCTATTCAGTCAAATATCCTATCAGTTATCTAATCAAGAAATCGAAACGCTATTTCATCCGGGTCAAGCTACAACGATGCTCGGTTTACTTACGTATCCAAACGATTTTCAGCTGACTCAAGGCTTAAATCAGCTGTGGTATAAAGACACTGGAGCGACTGCTGTTATTGCGGACAACCCCGGATTTGCCACTAGACAAAGCTTTCTCATTCGCAAACCAAACACTAAAGGAATGTTCAGCTTTATTGTTCCGTTGAAGCATATTTTCGGGTTTTGCGATGATTACGACAAGATTATTTACGGCTTCAAACAGACGCTGACTTTAGTTCGTAAAGCGGACGATGATGCCATATTCCGAGATAACGCTGCAGCTGCTGGAAAAGTTGCGATAAACAAAATTTCATGGTTTATTCCGCACGTTATTCCTTCCGATATGGAACGAATGCAGTTGTATAAGACAATTGAATCGAAATTAACGTTGCCAGTTGCGTATAGAGCTCGTCAATGCGACACAATAACGGTTCCTCAGTCGACAAGTTTCAGTTGGCGTCTTAGCGTGAAAACATCACCTGAGAAACCTAGATATATCATCGTAGGATTTCAGACGGACCGTAGCGGTAATCAGGAAAGTAATCCGTCGCTATTTAATCACTGCGATCTCAAGAACATATATGGGATGATGAATCAAGAAAGATATCCAGCTGTCGATCATAACCTGTCGTTTCCTAATCAACAATTCTCCAGAGCGTACAGAGACGCGTCCTCCTTTAGTCAAAAATTCTATGGTATGGATAAGTTGATTACCCAAAGCAATATAACACCTGTAGATTATAAAGAATTATACCCGTTGTTCGTGTTCGATGTAAGCAAACAATCCGAGCGTTTGAATTCGTCAGTCGTTGATATTCAGATAAGGCTCTTTTCAATGCAGCAGTGCCAGCCGACACAGAAGCGTATGCTGTCGTAATTTCAGATAGGTTGCTGCAGTTCCAATCGGATGGGCAGAAAATGAGTGTTGTGTATGGAAAATTGATTTAAAGAATACTTATATATTATGAAGCTACCAGAGCTTAGAATGTTAGCCAAGCATCACGATGTTACAGGCACTTCGCATCTCAACAAACCTCAAATGATAGCTGTATTGATTGAAAAGAATATTCTTTCGACGGACTACAAGTCTGTGTCATATAAACATGACACGTTGAGCAGTATCAGGAAACAACCGAGAAGAGTAGATATTATAGATCGAGAGACTGGCGTTGTTACCTCGTATCCATCGATGTATAAAGCTGCTAAGGCGTACGGTCAGAGTGCTGGCATAATAGCTTATCATAACGGAAATGTCTGGAGAGATAGATATGAAATTAAAGTGTATGAGAGATAGAATGATATGCAATTAAAGTGTTCGATAAGTGGATCTTCGATCTCACAGATAAGTGGATCTTCGATCTCACAGATAAGTGGATCTTCGATCTCACATGTTTTAATATTTTTGCGTGGTAAGATAAAATGGATTTAAAGAAAAGTAGTTTAAGAAACATGAACCATGTTGAACACTTGCTCGACTCGCCGGTACCTGACATTAAGATTCCTACGCTTACACCCACACCTGGTAAATACAAACCAGTAGCGCCTAAGAGAAAATACAAAAATAGGGTTAGGACAAAAATAAATGAATTTGCGGATTGGCTACTTAGTTATGTGCCTGAACGAGACAATAAAGTCGTAAATGAAAAACTGGAGTCGTTGAAGTCAACTGTTTCCAGGATATTTGATAAAATTAAAATTCGAGAAACAGCGTCGGCTATTAAAGGATTCACGAAGCAGTATAGAATAGATGGAATTAATGGAATGGATGCCTCGTCGTTTCTTAATTTCGTCAGACCGCAGGTAGTTAATCTGTTGTCGAGTAATCGTCAGACAAAGACTAATCTAGTTCTTACTTGTACTATGGAACGAGTAGATATGAAATCTGGAATAGTGACTTCTGAGGATATACCATTCGTTTCCAGGGCAGAAGTTATTTTAGAAGCAACCGACTTGAATGAAATATACAGCAGAAAGAAGGATAAAATCATGGAGTCTATTGCTAGTTTTCAGATGCAAGGAAGTAATTGGAGATTTAAAGCTGTTGTAAAATTAGATATAAATACGGTAAAATATACCCCCTTAAGAGGTAGTTCTTACATTCCACTTCCCAGCTTCTTAGCTAATAAAAAGGCTATTATAAATATGAAAAACGACGACGAAGAATGTTTCAAATGGTGTATCACTAGAGCTTTGAATCCGGTTGTAAAAAATCAGGAAAAAATAACGAAAGCTTTGAAAGAACAATCGAAAAAACTTAATTGGAGTGGTATTGAGTTTCCGGTAGCGACTGATGCTAATGTGATAGGTAAATTTGAGAGAAATAATAATATTAGTGTTAATATATTTGGTTACGAAAAACATGTCTATCCGCTTTATCTGTCTAACTGTGAAAGCAATATTTGTGTAGATCTATTGCTTATTTCCAACGGAGAACGGAAACATTATTGCTGGATAAAGAATTTTAACCGATTGATGACGTTCCGAACAGCAAATTCGCATTATTCAGCGCACTATTGTAAAAGGTGTATGAATGGTTTCACAACGACAGAAGCGCTTAACAACCATAATGAGTACTGCAAACACCATAACGCACAAAAAATAGAAATGCCAGAAAAAGGAACTATGTTAAGTTTTAAAAATTATAACAATTCTATGAGGGTTCCGTTTATAGTCTACGCAGATTTTGAGTCTTTTGTAAAACCGATCGATACATGCCAACCAAATCCAGAGTTGTCGTACACTAATAAATATCAAAAGCATATTCCTAGCTCCTTTTGTTACCACATAAAATGTTTCGACGATAGTGTATATTCTCAAGATCCTGTGACGTTTACGGCTGAAAGCGAAGATGATGATGTTGGTCAAATATTTGTAGATAAACTAGAAGAGAATATAAAACAAATATATAATCAATTTAAATTCCCTAAGAAGATGATATTTACAGAAGAGGACAAGAAGTGTTTTGATGGAGCTACTATATGCCATATCTGTGAAAAAACGTTGGGCGAAGACCGAGTGAGAGATCACTGTCATCTTAGCGGTAAATTTAGAGGGGCTGCTCATAACATTTGTAATTTAGACTATAAAGTCCCCAAGTTTTTCCCTGTAGTGTTTCATAATCTTTCCGGGTACGATTGTCATCTGTTCATTAAGAAACTGAGAGGTAATAATGGAGAGAAAATTAATTGCATACCTAATAACGAGGAAAAGTATATATCTTTTAGCAGAGAGGTCGTTGTTGATAAGTTTGTAAATAAAGAGGGAAAAGAGATTACCGTCAAGCGACAACTGCGTTTTATCGACAGTTTTAAATTTATGGCTTCTAGTCTTGATGCTTTATCGAGGAACCTAAGCAAAGACCAGTGTAAAAATATTGGGAAACGATATACTGGAAAGAAGCTCGATCTTTTGCTGAGAAAAGGCATATATCCTTATGACTACGTCGATTCATTTACTACCTTTAATGAAACCGAACTACCACCAAAATCCGCTTTCTATTCTAAGCTAAATGATTCGAATATTAGCGATGAAGACTACGAGCATGCAAAAACGGTATGGAAGGAATTTGGATGCAAAACATTCAGAGAATATCACGATTTATACAACGTTTCGGATGTTCTGTTACTTGCCGATGTTTTCGAAAACTTTAGAGATGTGTGTATGAAGAACTATACGCTTGACCCTGCATGGTATTTTACATCTCCTGGTTTAGCCTGGGATGCCGCTTTAAAATTGACAGGCGTGAAATTGGAGTTATTGAATGATTATGATATGATTCTGATGCTTAGGCAAGGGATGAGAGGAGGAGTGAGCACAATATCAAATCGTTACGGGAAAGCGAATAATAAATATATGAGCGATTTCAATAGTAACAAAAATTCTACATTTATTACTTACCTGGATGCGAATAATCTATATGGATGGGCTATGATCAAAAATTTACCTACTCACGGGTTCAAATGGATGAACGAAGATGAATTAAATAATTGGAGAAGTATTCCATGCATATTGGAAGTTGATTTGGAATATCCTAAAGAGTTACACGACCTGCATAACGATTTTCCGTTAGCCCCCGAAAGCATTGAGATTAACAAAGTCAAAAAGTTAATTCCAAACTTAAACCATAAAAAGAAGTATGTGCTGCATTACGATAATCTGAAGCTGTATGAGAGCTTGGGTTTGAAAATAACAAAAGTGCATAGAGGTGTACTATTCGAAGAAAGTGATTGGTTGAAAAAGTATATCGATTTAAATACAGCTCTTAGAACGAAAGCTACTAATGACTTTGAGAAAGACTTTTTCAAGTTAATGAATAACAGTGTCTTTGGAAAAACTTGTGAGAACATTGAAAATCGTGTTGATGTAGAGTTACTGTGTCAAGAGGAGAGGGCTATTGAACTAGCCGCTAAACCTAATTATGAGAGATGTACTATTTTCGATGAAAATCTAATAGCCGTTCACATGAAAAAAACTAAATTGTACTATAATAAACCTATATATCTTGGCATGTGTATATTAGACTTGAGCAAAACGTTGATGTATGAATTTCATTACAATTACATCAAGGATAAATACGGAAATAGAGCTAAATTATTATTTACCGATACAGATTCTTTGACATACGAAATTAAAACTGAAGACTTTTACTCAGATATCGCAGGCGATATTAAGACTCGATTCGACACGAGTGAATACCCGAGAGATCATCCATCTGGTATTGAGGTTGGAGTAAATAAAAAAGTTATTGGAATGTTCAAGGATGAAGCTAGTGGGAAACAGATAAAAGAATTTATTGGACTCAGAGCAAAGTTGTATTCTTATAAGATGGCTGCTGGAGATGAGCACAAGAAATGTAAAGGTATTAAGAAGAATGTGGTCCAGAAAACTATTACTCACGAAGATTATAAAGATTGCTTATTTACTAAAAAAGAACAACAACGAACGATGAATGTTATTAGATCTTATCATCACGATATTTATACAGAAGAAATTAATAAAGTTGCATTATCTGCAGATGACGACAAACGGGTAATAATGGAGGATGGAATTCATACTTTGGCATATGGTCACTACTCGTTGAAAATTTTTAATTAATGTTTATATTAAATAAATGAGCGTCAAACAAATCGATGTTTGTGGAGTAGTGCTACCGAATATTGCTTTATCGAATGTGGATCTAATCGAAGCGGCTAAGAAACTAAACATCAATAATTTTAGAGGAGTATTTCTCAGAGACGAGCTGCCGAAGAAACCTGGACGGAATGAGTGTGGGATATTGAATCTAGATGGTTCTAATGGGGTGGAGACCCATTGAAATCTATTTAAAGAATAAATATATATATATAAAATGGAAGACTCTAAAGTGTGTTCCAAGTGTAAGATGGAGAAAAGCTTCAGCGAATTTCATAGAGATAAATCAAATAGGAGTGGGTATTATTCTAGTTGTAAAACGTGTAAAAATATCAAAGGGAAGGAACTTAGACAAAAATACTCGATACTAGAGACTAGGGAAATAAAAGATAAAAAAGTTTGCGGTCGATGTAAGAAAGAAAAGAACATAGTAGATTATGTAAAAAATAGATACTGTAAAGATGGGAGAGATAATGAATGTAAGGAATGTAAATATAAATATAATCACGCATATTCTGAAGCTCGAAAGAAATATGACCCAGGCTTTAAACTACTCAAAAGTATGAGAACCAGGCTGGGCGACGCATTAAAAGGCAAATCGAAGTCACAAACGACGAGGCAACTTATCGGTGTCGACTTTGAAATATTTACTAAATGGATCGAATTTCAATTAGAAGAAGGAATGAGTATGGAAAATCACGGTTCGGTTTGGCATGTCGATCATGTTTTACCAATATCATCGTTCAACTTGCTAGATGAAGAAGAACTTATTAAAGCTATGAATTGGAAGAATATACGTCCATTGCTAGCACTAAAAAATATCCAAAAATCAAACAAAATAGATCGCTGGCTGTATGTAGTGCAGGAAGTAAAATCGAATTACTTTTTAAAACATTTAGATGAAATATAAAATGAGTTCTGCAACTGTGAAAAACATCGATGTCGAAGGCGTAGTTCTTCCAAATCATCCGTTAACGAATTTTGAATTATTGGATGCCGCGAAGAAGCTGAATATTCCGAATTTTAGAGGCGTTTTCGTGCGAGACGAGCTGCCGAATAAACCTAGACGGATTGAATGTGGGATATTGAATCTAGACGATTCTAAAGGAACCGGTCAGCATTGGTGCGCTTTCTTAAAGAACGGTAATGAGAAAATATATTTCGATAGTTACGGCCTTCCTCCCCCTCTGGAACTGATAAAGTATTTACGCCGTCCAGTGTTATATAACAGCGAGCGAATACAACCCGATAACGAAGTATTTTGTGGTCATTTGTGTCTGTACGTCTTAAAGAAGACGATGAACGATGGTTGTAAATTTCAAGAAGTTATAAATGGCTTGCATTAAAAATTATTATATATAAATATATATATAAAATGCCTATCGATAAATTTGGTCACACCGCTGCTGGAGGAACATCACGAAGAGTAATCGCTGGAGGTGTAACTCTTAGTCAAATAAATGCTAATTTTCTTCGATGTGATGGAGCAAATCTGCCGACTGGAAATTTAAAAATGAATGGACATGTGATAAAAGGTCTCCCAGTAACGAATACTTCGACTGCCGGAATGGATGAAGCTTTAAGTAGGGGGCAAGCCATTGATTTGATAACGAATCACAACGATTCTCCGTCCAACGATAATCATTTGACGAATAAGAAATACGTTGATGAACAAGTTACAAAGTACGTCGATAAATCTCTGAAAAAGTGTCGTGCTGGGTATATTCCTCCCTTGGAAGCTGATGTAAGTGTAACAGGATTCGTTGCTAGCGCCAGTTCTTGTTTTGCCGGAAGCAAAGCCTACCATGCTTTCACTAATCTCACTGACGATGTTAACGCAGCTTGGGTTTCGGGTGAAGATGAAACTGTTTGGTTACAAATTAAATGTCCTGAGCCAGTTAAAATTTGGAGAATTGCGTTGAAAACCGTATCTGTATCTTATTGGAATTTATCCGCTAGCAATGATGGAGCAGTGTTTGCACACTTACATACATCTTCAACTCCTTCAGAGACTATTCCGACATTTTTTAATATTTCTACTACGGATGCGTATCAATATTACAGAGTTAGAGTACTGGCAAAGGATAACGATCTTCCACGAGGGATTCAGGTAATGCAATTATATGTATACGATGACTAATCTGCATTAAAAATTATTATTATATATAAAATGCCTGTCGATAAATTCGGTCACACCGATGTTGGTTCATCACAAAGAGTAATCGCTGGAGGTGTCACTCTTAGTCAAGTAAATGCTAGTTTTCTTCGATTGGATGGAGCAAACATCGCGACTGGAAATTTAAAAATGGGTGGTCACAAAATTAAAGGACTGCCCACAACGAAGCCTTTGACAGCAGGAATGGATGAGGCCTTAAGTTGGGGTCAAGCCATTGATTTGATAACGAATCACGACGATTCTCCGTCCAACGATAATCATATGACGAATAAGAAATACGTTGATGAACAAGTTACATTGAAGGTGTCTAAAACTGGTGATACCATGACTGGTGATCTAATCTTAAACGTTGGCTCCGATCGTCTGCGTTCAATGGGTTGTAAGGACTTGAGAGGAGAAAATAAAGAATTCACTATTTTCTTAGGTAGTATACGAAATAAACTACAATGTTCGTTAAACAATCCTATTACATTACAATCGATGGATGGATTTCGTTTTAGAATAAACAATGAAATCATGTTAGAGATGGTTAAGTCACTCGATGGCACTCCTCCGTCTAAAATAAATGTGTATAAGTCCATCTTTATGCATGATGCTTACATTACAGGACTACACGAACCCAACAACGCCAGCGATGCAGCTACGAAGCAGTATGTAGATTCTATCTCAATCGGTCCCGCGCTTAGCATTCATTCTTTAACTTGGCAATTCTTAATCGCTAAAACTCACACAAGAGTTACTTTCGATAGTGTAAGATTCAAAACCGATGGTGTCATAAGTGCGGGACTGACCCGTTTCACTCCCGGTAAAGCCGGATACTATTTCGTTTCGACGTACATAGAATTTGGTAACAGTAGTACCGCTCCTGGTAACGTCTACCTGTATAGAAATGGGGCGAATTACATGCAAATTGCGGGCGGAGGGGGAACGGGAGCTGCGTTTAACAATTCAACCGGTAGTTGCATAATTTTCGTAGCCAATACCGATTTTCTCGAGATATTCGTTTATTCGCACATCGCACTAAATATATTAGCTAGAGACTTTTCGACAGTATTCTTACGACCTTAATTTTTAACTGGTTTTAACTGGTGTATTAGCTGATTGTTTCTTCAATGGAAAACACCCCTAGATTATGTTTTAACACCAATTTAACTTCATTTATCTTCAATATCAGACTTCTTAAAAGGCAGCCGGTTGTTAACTTTACATCAGGAAATAACAAAAGACCCCAAAGGAGAAGAGGAGGAATCAGGGGGAAATAATAAAAGACATCCAAAGGAGAAGAGGAGGAATCAGGGGGGGGGAAATAATAAAAGACATCCAAAGGGGAAAAAAGACTTCATTTTCAAGGCCTTGGCATATGAAGGCGGTGGTCAATCCCCTCTCTCTCGCCGTCTCATCATCCACTGACCGTGTACTCATCATAGCTGAGTCGACAGTCCAGCGCGCTATCCACTGTACTACCGAGCACCCCCCTCAGGAAATAATAAAAGACATCCAGAAGCGAAGATTAACTACTACTCACGCGTTGCTGTGGCAGAAAAGACCGTCCTCTGCCTCCAATCTTCCCCCTCTCTCCCCTCCCCTCTCTCCCCCGCCCCCTCCCCACCCGCCCCCTCCCCCTTCCCCTCCCCTTCCCTCCCCTCCCCCTCCCCCCCTCCCCTCCCCTCTCTTCCCCGCCCCTCCCTCTCTCCCGACCCCTTCCCTCCCCCTCCCACCCCTTCCCCTCCTCGCCTCCCCCTCCACTCCCCCTACATCCTCCATCTCTCCCCTCCCTCTTCGTCCCGCTCCTTCCCTTCCTTTCCTCCCTCACACCGTCCTTTTCCGACACGGGCCGACAGCGACGCGGAACAGAGCGACGCGGAACATCAAAAAGGCCGGAGTCGAATGTGTGAAATGCGCTACATAAACGGAACACGGGCCCGAAGCAAAGCCTATCGGCGGGCGTAAAACGGTCGAATTTGCAGATCTTTTACAAAAGAAATAACTTTCACTTCGATTCGACCGATTGAGAGTTAAAATTCAAACCGTCCATAACAAAAAGAAATAACTTTCACTTCGATTCGACCGATTGTGAGCAGTGTTGCCACTGAGGTTTCAGAAAAAAACATAGATTTCCTTAAAAAAACCACAGAAAAACACAGACGTCGCCCGGCCGAAAAGTAAAGAAAATTTTATATTTTCGCCGGCAAAAAAGCTGATAACCTTTTTTTTAGTCGTCCGGTCCGAAAAGTCCCCCAAAAAATCTATTTTCGCCAGCAAAAAAATTAAGATGACCTTTTTTTTTAGTCGTCCGGTGTAAAATGTCAAGAAAAAATATACAAATTGTCAACTCGCCCAAAAAAACACAGATTTTCCCCCCAAACCCCAGAAAAAACCCAGAAATCCAGACGAGAACCGAAAAATACACAGATTTTCACCAAAAAAACCCAGAAACACAGACGAAAGCAAAAAAACACAGATCTAGGTGGAAAAACACAGCTGTGGCATCACTGATTGTGAGTTCAAATTGAAACCGTCCAAATGCATTGGCCATAAATAGCTCGCGTTTAAAAATGGTGGTTCCGCAAGGTTCATATAGCGCATTTTCAACTCGGAATCGGTCGAATCGAAGTGAAAGTTGTTTTGTTGTTGTGAAAGATTTGAAGAAAAAGCATTATACAAACCCGCGCCTATATTAACGGAACGTTTTGCTGCAATTTTGAAAAGAATCGGTGCAGGACTTACCAAGATCCTATAAAAGGAAGATTCCTGCGAACGCCGTTACATTTTTATATATATAGATATTGAAATCATGAATATTAATATATCAACATATATAGTTAATGAATTATATGTCTAGGGGTCATGGAAATGTCAGTTTAAATACAGGCCAACTTATTTACTTAAACCAGGGCTGAATAAAATAATTTTGAGGAATATAATTCTTATATCTACCCTCCCGCGTTGAAGGTGCTTGGCTGTAACTGTAGTTCGAAACGGCCAATGCTTCTCGTCGTCTCTCCAGGCGCCGTTACCATTGGTTGTAGATGACTCCTTCCAGTTTCATCGTCGATACCCTTCACCGTGTCTTTCTGCTCGTAGGTAGTTATTCTTCGATGTAGCAGCCTGCGATTTGAATATTAATTGTTCCTTTCCGTATTTACCGTCCAATTACCGTTCGATATAACTTTTGTAGTTTACTTCTCACTTCTCAATGTCGTGAGAAGTAATGCTGGAATTCTATGAAATCCAATGATGGTTGAATTTCCGACGTCAATTACTTGTTAGTAATACGCTATCACAATCTCTCACGCTTTACGAACTTCCCGAGTTTTGTCCATACTTTAGGACACTAAACTACCGGTATCGTTGCTTTAATATAAATGTCACGGAAACCATCCAACAACATCCAGCGAATCTCATCGCCAATCAACAACCAACAATCCTCCTTAGACTGCCATTTCTCCTTCTCCTCTTCCGATCCGGCTCTTTAGTGCGCAGGCGCAGCAGACGACCCTGATCCACAGCTCTCCATATGTAACCAACGCCATCGCCGATCGTTGTAATATTCCGCAATGCTTTCCACTAATTTAATATATTTTGCCCCTAAGCACTGGTTATAGCACTGGTTGATTAATTAAACAGAACAATGTAATAATTCTCGCTCGAGTTATTAGCTAATCATTAACTAAGGCCTCTCCCTAACTTAACACATGTAATTACTAATCAACTATTTATATATCAAAGTAAGAACGTATGGGTGGGACCAAGGATATCGTTACAACAACAAGACAGTAAGTTCATCAAATCGTGCATAATTTATGATTTTTTCTACATGTATCTAAGTCGTCTCTCAATAATTGTACTCAATATTGTAACATTTTCGCAAATTCACACACACAGAAGCTCTTACACCGCTATGTTTTCACTAGGTTCACATCACCATCGTCTTACGTTTCGTGAGTTTAATCAATTTCACGTCAAAATAGGATAGGCCTACTGTCGTGGTTATATTAAATGATTATCAAATTAAACACTTGCTATGCATGTATAATTATTAATTATAGGTAGAAGTTAAGCTAGGCAATTTAATTGGCGAGTTTAGGTAATATGTGTGGCAACATATAAAATATTAATACATAAAACCAATGACTGCAGCTAAGCGTAATAACGAGTGGTCAAGGTTACCATGACAACAAAGGATGCTAAGCCTATTCGTGATTGGTGCAAACTGGAAGCGAATGACGTGACGATTTAAAAATGACGTCAGCGAAGTGGACGTTGAGTTTTTGACTCTCTACAGGTATATCTGGAAATGGTGATTGATTCGCTGCGGTGATCAATCCAAAGTTGTGATTTTCAGAGTAGAGACGAAGGTAATTGAACTGTTCGGACGATCAACCGATAGTTCAAAGTATTGTGCATTAAGTGCAACGCAATTTAAATGAGAAATTTGCGTTAGTGCATAATAATCATCGTGTGAAGTGTGAGACACTTGCGAAGAAGACGAACTCTTAGGCAACAGTCTGAAGAGTCGTGTAATTTTGAATCGGCTAGCGAACAGCTGATTCGGCGTGTGAAGTACGAGGGACGTTTGGTCAACTGGAGAAGAGCTGTGAGGTGAATGCGATGATTCATCTCGTGTGCAACTGATTCACGGCAAGATACGAGTAAGACGTTTGGTGTGGTCACTTCCATGACTGCATATTCAACCGTCTGATCAACATTCTTGACTGCGAAGAATCGGACGACGGAGAGAGCCGAAGACATTCGAGTTTCATACAACTCGACAGATAAGAGCAAATATAATATTTCCTAAGTAACTCGCCACACTAGGTAAATAGGATTGTTATTTGTTTGTGCAATTGAATGATATTGAATAACTTTATTCTATTATATATTTCATAAGAAGCTGGGAGTTCGTTGAATTTGGAAGAATTTCTTGAGTAAGTTAAACCCAACCGATTAACCACTAGGATAATAAAGTGCCCTTTTACACGGGATACGACAACTATGGGGGCTCGTCCGGGATATTAAAACTGGATTTTAACTAACACTCGAAATATCAACGAACAATAATCTCAAGTATTGAAAATGTATAGTTTTAAAGTTATCGCTTTTGCGATTGCGAAAGAACGACTTTATTAATAAGCGTTTACTCGATGCGAATTGTTTAGTACGATTAACCTCGCGTAACCATAGAGTACGCATTTCAAGAGGGAACATTTTATTAATCTTATTTAAGATTATCTTTAGAAGAATTTAATTCTTGTATAGCGAAAGCTATTGGAAAATACTTGTTAACTGAGTAAACAAGTAAGTAGACCATGTCGTCATTTGGAGAACATGAACAGTGGGTTAAACTCGCTAAAGAGATGGGAATGGAAGGTGATGAGTTGAAGACGTTTGTGCGTGATAGACAGCAGGAAGCAAGAGACGACAGACTGCGTGAACGAGAAGATCGAAAGCTTAAAGATGAGGCGGCGGCTGAAAGAGGTAGACTAGCCAAAGAAGCAGAGATGGCGGAAGTTAAAGAAGCCAGAGCACGAGAAGAGGCACAAGCAGCCAGAGCACGAGAAGAAGCGCAAGCAGCCAGAGCACAAGAGTTAGAGTTAGCAAAAATAGCGGATGCTAGGCTTGAACGAGAGGCGAATGACGCCAGACTTGAAAGAGAGGCGAATGACGCCAGACTGGAACGGGAAAGTCGTGCGAATGAGACAAGACTTGAACGGGAAAGAGAGGTGGAGGAGGCGAGATTAGTTCGTGAAGCAGCCGAATGTCAAGCTAGGAGAAATATGGATCTTGAAGTCAAGAAGCTTGAGTGTGAATTGAGGATGAGAGAAATTGATTCTAGACATAATCAGAATAATGGTGAAGCCACATTCACAATGGTTGGCGATGGTTCATACCAAGGAAACAATAACCGTAACAGAGGAATGAAAGATATCAAGTTCCCTGTATTCAATGAGAATAAAGATTGCTTGGATGCATATTTATTAAGATTTGAAAGGACATGCACGGCATACGAGATAGCAACAGAAAATTGGTCTCTGATGCTAGCCAAGCATCTTGAAGGAAAAGCGTTAGAGGTGTATCAAAGAATGTCATCTGAGGAGACACAAGATTACGAGTGTTTGAAAAGACATCTGTTAAAAAGGTTTCAATTAACAGAGGGTGGATATCGTAACAAGTTTAAGATGAGTAAAATGGAGTCAGGTGAAACACCTACAGATTTTGTGCATAGATTGAGGAGATATATGCAACAGTGGTTACTTCAAGCTGGATTCGAGAAAACCTACGAAGGAATGGAGAACTTATTATTAAGAGATCAGTTCTACCTCACGTGTAGCAATGAACTTAAGATGTTCCTCAAAGAAAGAGGCAAGATGAGTCTAGAGGACACCTTGAACTGTGCCGAGTCTTATATCGAGGCGCACGGATATAAATACACAGAAAGTAATCTAAGACCTCCAGTGAAATTCAGTAACGAAAGGCCGAATGTGAAACCGTTCGACGATAAATCAAGAGAGAGGTTTAATGGAAACATAAATAGAGGACGAGGAGACATGAAACAGAACAAGGAGATGAATCATAATGGAAGTATGAATAGAGGAGTTAGTAGAGAAAGAGAACAGGCGGCTGAACATAAGATAACTTGTTTCTCATGTGGCCGAACCGGACACAAGTCATATGATTGTTCACACAAACAAAAAGGAGTTGTTAAACATACTGCGGCGGCTATACAAGTATATGAGAATAGGGCGTACAAGATAGCGCAAGCAAATGAAGAGTTGAAACTAAATGAAGTTGAAAAAGAGGAAGAACGTGAAAAGGAATTACCGATACAGTTGGCAGCAAGTACAATGGTTGCTGATCGGAGAGATGATGGCGATGACCTTGAGAATAAAAATGAAGGTCAGCTAAAGGTGAACGGTGTGAATGCCAGTTGTCTATATGACTCGGGGTCAAGCACATGTATTGTCAAGAGATCACTGGTAAATGATGTTGATTTCACAGGAAGAGAAGCCCAATGCATATTAATCGATGGGACATTGAGAAAGTTTCCGATAGCAAAGGTTAATATTGAAAGTGAGTATTTTACAGGAAACGTTGAAGCAATGGTAATGGAAGAACCGGTGAAACCAGTAATTATCGGTAGGATGAAGGGACTAAAATATCTGGTAGTGAAAGAAACTACAGATAACATGATAAACTGTGATCGGAGTGATACAGATGATAACGAGAATAGAGAGGATAGATTGGAAAAGATTCAGAAATCTTTAAGTGTTGAGTCACAAGGACAAAGTGACAAAAAGAAAGTTCATTTTGCGAGTGAAGTCACAAGTGAATTAAATGATGATGTAACGGATGACGTCATGGAGAATGATGATGTGTGCCAAACGACAGCAGCAGTTGAAACCAGAGCGGAATCAAAGAAAGTAACAAAATACAAACAGTTGAAAGTTACTGAGATGCCGGATTTAAATGTATCAACAAAAGAAATTAAAGAGTTACAAAGCAAAGATGAGACTTTGAAGAAGTTTTGGGATAAAGCAATTGATTGGAGTGGTGATGACAGTGTAACAGAGAAAGTTCTTTATGTGAAGAAGAACGGTTTTTGTATAGGAGATTCATGGAGACAACGGAAGATGATGCGAAGTGGCAGTTAATGGTCCCGAAGGAACTTAGAGGTAAAGTATTAGCCGTGGCCCATAACTCGCTATTGTCAGCACATTTGGGTATGAAGAAGACCCATGATAAAACTGTGAATGAATTTTATTGGCCATCGATAGGACAAGAAATTAAACGGTATGTCCTGAGTTGTGATGTATGCCAAAAGTCGGTGGATAAAAAGGTGAGCCACAGAGCACCGATGGGACATCTTCCGGTACTGGATGTACCATTCAAACATGTCTGTGTAGACATTATCGGAGTGATAGAACCTATGTCATCAAGAGGTTATCGCTATATATTAACGATAGTGGATTTGAGTACCAGATACCCAGAAGCGATTCCACTGAAAGGAATAACTACAGAGGAGGTGGCGGAAGCCTTGTTCAATTTTTATTGTCGCATGGGTGTTCCTCAGAAAATCCATACTGACAGAGGAAGCCAATTCACTTCAGAACTGATGGCTGATGTTAACAAGATGTTGTTGATCAAGCACACTTTCACTAGTCCTTACCATGCTATGGGAAATGGATGTGTGGAGAGACTTAACGGAACAATAAAAGCAACGTTGAGGAAGCTAATAGGAGAACAGGTCAAGGAATGGGACAGGTTCTTAGCACCATTATTATTCGCGTTACGAGACACTGTACACGAAAGTCATGGGTTCACACCCTTTGAATTAATTTTTGGAAGGTCATGCAGAGGACCAATACAGATATTAAAGGAACTCTGGACAAATGAGAAAGTGGATGATGAAGTAAAAGATGTTTATACATACATGACCGATTTGAGAGAAAGAATAGAAGAAACATGTGATATGGCACAGAAGGCCATACATAAAGCAAATGAAAAGAATAAGAAGTATTATGATAAGAAAGCACGATACAGAGAGTTGAAGATAGGAGATAAAGTTTTATTACTGTTACCCAGTTGTAACAATAAGAAGCTTGTAAAATGGCAAGGACCATTTGTAGTCAGAGAGAAAATAGGAGATTATGATTACAAAGTGGAAATTGATGGTGGAAAACTCAAAACATATCACATCAATATACCAAAGAAATACTACGAGAGAAAGGGAGAAAGTAATGATGTAGAAACGTCAGCATACATATCGGCGATAGTACATGATGGTAAAGATGGTGAAGATGAAGAAGAAGAGATATTAAGCTTATATGTAAGTAAACAAACGGAGACTTACAAAGATGTGGATATCAATCCTAAATTGACGGAAAAACAGAAAAGAGGATTAGGGGAACTACTGAAAGAACATGAGGACATATTCAGTGATAAGCCAGGAAGGACAGATATGGTAAAGCATGAGATTCATCTGACGAGTGATGAGCCAATTCGGTTACGAGCTTATCCGACGCCATATCACCTCCAAGCGGAGATAAACAAAGAATTAGAGACGATGCTAGATAATGGAATTATAGAAAGATCGGAAGCAGCGTATGCAGCGCCGCTTGTAGTTGTTAAGAAGTCAGATGGAAGTAACAGACTTTGCTGTAATTATAAACAACTCAACAAAGTGACAGTATTCGATCCAGAACCGATGATGTCGAATGAGGATATTTTCAATAAACTCAGTGGAAGTAAAATCTATAGCAAGTTCGATTTCTGTAAAGGGTATTGGCAGATACCAATGAGCGAAGAATCAAAAGACTTAACCACATTCATCTGTGCAAGCGGATTATATAAGTTCAATGTGTTACCATTTGGACTAGTCAATAGCGCGTCCAGTTATAATCGCTTGATACGGAAAATATTACATGGAACTGAAAATCTAGAAAGTTATGTCGACGATATTCTTGCTCATACGAAAGGATGGGACGAACACGTGAAGACGTTAAGAGAGTTTTTCACAAGAGTGAGAAAAGCTCATTTGACATTGAAACCGAAGAAATGTTCACTAGGATATGGCAAGATAGATTTCCTAGGCCATACATTGAACAACGACGATATAAGCCCTAAGGGAGAATCTATTGACAAGATTGTGGAAATGCCACAGCCTAAGACGAAGAAGCAAGTGAGAAGCTTTTTAGGAGCGATAAATTACTATCGAAAGTTTATTCCACATTGTGAAGAATTGATGGCACCGTTGAGCGACTTGACTAAAAAGTTAGCTCCTAACAATGTTGAATGGAACCAAGAGTTAGGTGAAAGTTTTGAGCAGTTGAAAGAGGCACTAGCTAAGACACCAATCCTTAGGTTACCAGACTTGGAGAAAGAATTTATAATACAGACAGATGCATCAGGAAAAGGGATAGGTTGTGTTCTTATTCAACAATATGAAGGAATAAACCATCCGATAGCATATGCGAATAGAAAACTGTTGGAAAGAGAGATGCGATATTCAGTTGAGGAAAGAGAATGTTTAGCCATAATGTGGGGAATCAGTAGATTTGATCGATATTTGTGTGGAAGAGAGTTTGTGATCGAGACTGACCATTGTGGACTACAGTACATGAAGGAAGGGAGGATGAAGAATGCAAGAGTCATGAGGTGGAGCCTTGCCCTTCAGAATTATTGTTTTACAGTACGTTACATTAAGGGATGTAATAACGTAATGTCCGATTATTTAAGTAGAGGATTGACCTAAGATTTAAATAAATCAATGGTGATACTATAGGTAGATAAGAAGTAGTTGTGTTAGGTTGTGATGTTGTGTAAAGTAGTATAAGCATAGGCATAAGCAGTTATTGTAATTTGATAATTAGATAAGTTGATAAAGCCTGTGTACAGACTTTTGAAGAAAGGGTATTTGTCGTGGTTATATTAAATGATTATCAAATTAAACACTTGCTATGCATGTATAATTATTAATTATAGGTAGAAGTTAAGCTAGGCAATTTAATTGGCGAGTTTAGGTAATATGTGTGGCAACATATAAAATATTAATACATAAAACCAATGACTGCAGCTAAGCGTAATAACGAGTGGTCAAGGTTACCATGACAACAAAGGATGCTAAGCCTATTCGTGATTGGTGCAAACTGGAAGCGAATGACGTGACGATTTAAAAATGACGTCAGCGAAGTGGACGTTGAGTTTTTGACTCTCTACAGGTATATCTGGAAATGGTGATTGATTCGCTGCGGTGATCAATCCAAAGTTGTGATTTTCAGAGTAGAGACGAAGGTAATTGAACTGTTCGGACGATCAACCGATAGTTCAAAGTATTGTGCATTAAGTGCAACGTAATTTAAATGAGAAATTTGCGTTAGTGCATAATAATCATCGTGTGAAGTGTGAGACACTTGCGAAGAAGACGAACTCTTAGGCAACAGTCTGAAGAGTCGTGTAATTTTGAATCGGCTAGCGAACAGCTGATTCGGCGTGTGAAGTACGAGGGACGTTTGGTCAACTGGAGAAGAGCTGTGAGGTGAATGCGATGATTCATCTCGTGTGCAACTGATTCACGGCAAGATACGAGTAAGACGTTTGGTGTGGTCACTTCCATGACTGCATATTCAACCGTCTGATCAACATTCTTGACTGCGAAGAATCGGACGACGGAGAGAGCCGAAGACATTCGAGTTTCATACAACTCGACAGATAAGAGCAATTATAATATTTCCTAAGTAACTCGCCACACTAGGTAAATAGGATTGTTATTTGTTTGTGCAATTGAATGATATTGAATAACTTTATTCTTTTATATATTTCATAAGAAGCTGGGAGTTCGTTGAATTTGGAAGAATTTCTTGAGTAAGTTAAACCCAACCGATTAACCACTAGGATAATAAAGTGCCCTTTTACACGGGATACGACACCTACCTGTCATTGACATGCGCCTCGAAAGCGTACTCCACAGTCTCCACTGCATTTCTTTCTTTAATAATATCAATTACACACCCTTAAATTGTGTAATTCTCGTCGAATACGCATCTAAAATATGACTGGTACCACAAAGTCACTGCTGTAGCACTCTCATCATTGAATCATTTCATTGATAACATCCCTCGTAAGTCCGTACAGCACACAAGTTTCGCCAAATACGCGTCCAAGACACAATTACTCACACTAAATGACAGATCCAACGCTATCGAAAAATGTGTCCTTTCACGAAATTCACATTGTAGATTACCATACATGTCTACATTCTAGTATGAATATTTCACATGGAACCTTACAAGACGTGATTTTCATAAAATATACACCTAAGATGTGAAAAGTGACACTAATTCATAGCTCCAAGGCTCTCGCTATCGCATAGGACCTTTGCCCTTTGGTCACCACTTTCGTCAATAATATAATATACCTCTATCACCACTCTGTACCTAGCAACTTTTCATTAATAATGACTCACATAAGTACGTATAACTGACAATTTTCATTACAAATATCTCCCATAAGATCGCATAAGACCCAATTTTTCATTCCGAATGTCACTCGTATAAGGTCGTACAACTCGTAAGTACATGTATAATTAAAAATGCTTCTCATAAGTTCGTACAACGCATAAATTTCACCAAACAAGCGTCCGTCACATATTCTCATCACGTCACATCTCAAACGCTCTCGTCATTCCATTCGTTCGGCAATAATAACACTTCACACAGTTCATAATAATAATATTTTCATCAAATAGACTCTAAGATGTGAATAATGCAACTAAGTCACAACTCCAACGCTCTCTCCGTTGCGACCTTTCGCGCGAAGAATGAAGTATTTGAATATGATGGGATCGAAGAATTTGTCTATGTTCGTCATTCGCACATGACTGTTCTTGCTTGCCAAAATACTTGCATACATGTAAATTTGTGATTTGATTGTGGTATGAAGAGTTTGAGTGCTAAGCGTCACTTTGGCCTCTCACGCATACCTGTTAGCGCATCTCAAGTGTGTTTCTAGCCTACTTGTGAAAAAGTTACTTTCGTCTGATAATAGGCCTATTAGTACTTTACCTCTTACTTGTCATAATATTGGTAACTCTGCTACTTAGAAATGTAAGCTCGCATGCGTGTCATGCATACTCACTTTTGCTAATATTGGAATTTTACTAATATTGGAATTTTACTAATATTGGAATTTTACTAATATCTTCGTTCGATTTTGACATTTCTGTCAATTGGAAATCACATATATTGCACATTTTGTCAAAGATTGAAAGAAATGAAAATGCTGCTAGGTGTCGCTTTCGCCTCTGGCTTGTACTTGTTTGCGCATGTCAGGACGTAAAGTTCTGAAAATTCTGCTAAGTGACACCTTCGCCTCTCGCACGTGAGTATTTGCGCATCTGAAATGTGTTCATATGACTGTAAAGTTTTGAGAAATGTGGCTAAGTGTCACCTTCGTCCCTCATACTTTTGTGTTTGCACATCTCATATGTGAACCTATGACTGTAAAAGTTCTGAAAAATGACGCTAAGTTTCACCTTCACCTCTCATACTTTTGTGATTGCGCATCTCAAATGTGATTCTATATGTGTACAGTTCTGAAAATTCTGCTAGGTGTTGCATTCGCATAATTATGTGTGTTTGCGCATCTCAAATGGGTTCCTATAGTTGTAAAGTACTGCAAAATGTCACTAAATGACACCTTCACATCTCCCGCGTGCGTTTTTGCACATCTCAAATGTGTTCTTATGTTTGTGGTGCAGTTAAGACGAGGATTGAGAATTATAAGGCTTCATGACCATTATAAAATACATTGGACATAGAATCTTATAATTCTCATCTTTTCGCATCTCGAATGTGATCCTATAACTGTAAAGTTCTGAGATGGGAAGAAAAAAATGTTGCTAATTGGCACCTTCGCCTCTCGCACACGTGTGTTTGCACTTCTCAAGTGTGATTCCTTGACTGTAAAGTCCTGAAAAAAATGCAGCTAAGACTGGGGCTGAGAATTATAAGACATTATGACTATTATAAAATGCATTGGACATAGAGTCTTATAATTCTCAACTTTTCACATCTCAGATGAGAACCTATAAGTGTGAAGTTCTGTAATGAAAATGCTGCTAATTTTCACCTTCACCTCTCGCACGCGCGTGTTCGCGCTTCTCAAATGTGATCCTATGAATGTAAAGTACGGAAAAATTCTGCTAATTATTACCTTCACCTCTTGCGCAGGCGTGTTTGCGCTTCTCAAACGCGATTCTACAATTGTAAAGTTCTGAAAAAAGCAGCCAAGTGTCGCATTCGCCTCTCGCACATACATGTTTGCATAACTCAAATGTGATCCAATAGCTGTAAAGTAGTGAAAAATGCTGCTAAGTGTCACCTTCACTTCTCGCACACGCGTGTTTGCGCTTATGAAAATGTGATTTTATAACTGTAAAGTAGTGAAAATGCTGCTTACTGTCACCTTCACCTCTCGCACGCGCGTGTTTGCGCTTCTCAAATGCGATCCTATTAATGTAAAGTGCAGAAAAATTCTGCTAAGTGTCACCTTCGCCTCTCGCGCGTACGTGTTTGCGCATCTCAAATATGATCCTATGACTGTAAAGTTCTGGAAAAAAATGCTGCCAAGTCGAGGGTTGAGAATTATAATACACTATAGTCATTATAAAATGTTATGCATATTGAGCCTTACAATTCTCAACCAAAGAAGTGTCACCTTCGCCTCTCGCGAGGGCGTGTTTGCATATGTCAAATGTACTGAAAATTCTGCTAAAAGTGACCTTCGCCGGTCAAATGCAAAGGATTGAAACACAACCTTTTGGTCACTTTGGTGCTGTGTAGCCTATGTTGAATTTAATGGGAATCAATGGCAAGCACGCCGTGCGTGCTTGCCATTGATTGACAGCGATTAATATGAGCAGCCACCGCATTGATACTACTATGCGAGGAAGTGTACGATTGGTCGGATAGCTGTCACTTTTTCTGGTGTACGTATTTGATAGCACAACCCTCATTCAAACAACTACTCATACACGCAGCGGGCGCTCTCCCAATGCGGTTGCATTCGTTTACGACGCGCAACATGGGGTCGTCCCTTGATCGCTAATTAGATTAGCGCCGACGGAGTGGGATGAGATTGCCCGCCTGCCATTGGCCAGTACGCTGTCAGCGCTATGAATATTAATTAGCCCATATGACGTCATTCGAGGTGGAGGGTTAAAATACGCTGTCACCCGGACTTATTATAGAAAAAAATCTCCACCACGCTGTCACCAGGACACGTATAGGCCAAGATAAAGTCCTCTACTCACGGATCTACGTGAACTGTTGGTATTTTCATCAGTGGGGTGTGCTTAACAACTATGCCAAGTAGCTAACTTCTGAAAATTTATTGAGTCGATTGATGTTTTTTTTCTACTATAATGATGTGCTCTGCATACAATTTCCGATTCATACTCTGATCTTCAAGGCTCCGCGGTGGACCGCGGGTCTTGCCCCGAAATATCGAGTTGGGGCAATCATGGTTGTAAGTAATATAACAAGTGTTTAAAATGTAGATACCGTCGCTCGATCACTATTAATATCGATCTCACGACGATATCCATCTCGTTGGACCATGGCAAATTCAAGCAATAATTATGCACATTTGATAGACGCCTATAATTATAGTTGGTCGACCTATAATTTGCAGGTGCAAATCTGTGATTTCATGCAGCGGAAACGACGCCATTGTAGCGACTAGCTATAGATAGCGCACAGGCCTGCAGTACTGTTTGGCTACAATCTCGAATATAACAACGACGACGTTTGTTATTGTTACGTCAGATTTATTATTTTTACTTTCGTCATTGTTCTAACGCGCTAAAGCTAATCAATTCGAAATCATGTAATTTGTCTAATGGCGTAATAATTAATTAATTAATTAATTTATCGCGCAGGTATAATGTAATCTTCGGTTAGAATTAAGTGTCATTTTGATGCTTATAAGACAAGGCGTTTGAAATGATGTATCAAACGCAATATGTTTAAAAAGCACCTTTATGCTGGTTTTGGTGTGTGGCGCCACAACTGTGTCTCATTAGATCAGCCATCATTCAAAGACTATGAAAATCGTTTAGCCAATCACAGAGAGGATCTATCTTTTTGCGCTGAAGTGAAACAATAAAAGGCGACAGTCGCTAATCGCGGTTATCTTTCAAAATCAAATCCAGCCAAACAGTTCAACACAGGCACTCTTGTTTGTTTTTGACTCATCTGGCACGAATGGTCTTTATTGTCCAATAACAACTGTTAATAATTAGGATATCACTGAAAATTAGTCAGGTAGACAGCTGTCCTTGTTACTAATGAAAGAGGAGCAGATCAAAACATCAAATACTTACAATTAATTTGCCATACTCCAACGGGCTGGATACGTTACGGCAGTAGTCGGTATTAATTACCGGATACTGTCAGCAGAGAATGTTTGATCTGCGATGACTTCTCATCATCTTAGGATCTTCTTCTTAAGTGCTTTCATTTAGTAACCGAAAGCAGAAACAAGTCTCGCTAGGATACCTCCCACAAAACTAGTCACTTTGCCTTTTTTACGAGTTTTCACTTCCTGAAATGGAAGTGGGGACTTATAAAAAGTCTCAGCCCACGACTTTTACTGTCTGTTCTTCTAAACGCTTGTTCAAAACTTCACTTATAATTACCTGTCTTGGAATTTTCTAAGTATTCAACTGACGGCTTGGGTTTCTTGAAAATACCGGTGCTCTACATAGACACCGGCAACAAGAAGCTACTTAGAAGAAGATGTTGACAATGATGATAGTAGTGTAATACAGACAGTCTAAGGACAAAGGAAGGCTTATCCCCGGCTTATCGCTAATGAGGTACGCCCCCTGCCACGCCCACTGCCACGCCCACTCACTAATGGGCCACGCCCCCTCACTAATGAGCCACGCCCCCTTACTAATGACCCATTAATGGTCTATTAAGGTAATTATCTATTATACTAATTGCTCATTAATTAATTATTATACTAATCCATAGTACTAATGACCTGCTAATTATCTATTACCTTATAGTGCTAATGACTTGGTAATTATCTATTACCCTAATCCACAGCTATAATACAGGACTATTACCCTAATCCGCAGGGTCGCCGCACTAATCCGCAGCGCTATTGTCCTAATCCACCGCGCTAATCCGCCACGGTACCGGACTAATACCTTAATCCGCCACAGTATTACTCTAATTCCCAGGCATAATGTCTTAATCCGTCGGTATATTACGTCAATCCAACCGCTGTGCTATGTATTAATCACTACTAAGCAGCGACGTTCAATTTCACAATAGTCCAGACGACTTGAAAGAAGCTCAATTATTTGCTATTATGGGCAAGTAATTCTTGTATTCAACGGTGTATTATGGCCTCAGGGTACAACCGTCTCCACTGAAGTAGCGCCGGGTCATTTCACAATAGCCCAATCGACTTGAAAGAAGTCCAATTATTCACCATTATGGTCAAGTAATTCTTGCATTCAACGGTATGTATTATGGCCTCAGGGTACAACCGTCTCCACTGAAGCAGCGCCGGCCCATTTCACAATAGCCCAGTCGACTTGAAAGAAGTCCAATTATTCACTATTATGGTCAAGTAATTCTTGTATTCAACTGTGTGTATTATGTCCTCAGGCCATAACCAACAACATTCGTCAGCCACAGCCTTCTCCTCCTCCTTACCCACGTCCTCCTATACTCCTCCTCCTCCGCCGTCTCCTCCTTTTCTCTCTCTCCTTCTCCAGCACCTCACCTTCTCCACCTCTTCCTCCTTTCTCTCTCCACCTCTTTCACCTCCACAGTCTTCACCTCTTCCCCCTTTCTCCCTCCTCCACCTTCAACTTCACCATCTTAACCTCTTCCTCCTTTCCCTTTCCTCCTCCTTCGCCTTCCTTTCTCTCTCCTTCTCCTTCACCTCCAACTTCTTCACCTCTTCCTCTTTTCTCTCTCTCCTCCTCCTTCGCCTCTTCCTTCACCTCTGCCACCTTTCTCTCTCCACCTCCTTCACCTCATCCTCCACCTCCTTCACCTTTCTCTCTCTCCTCCTCCTTCACTGCATCCTCCATCTCCTATTCTCCTTCAACTCAACCTATTCTCATTCACTTCCTCCTTCACAGACACCTTTCTCTCTCTCCTTCACGGTCTCCTCCGTCTCCTATTCTCATTCAACTCATTCTATTCTCATTCAACAACTCCTCAACCTCATTTGTCTCTCCCTCCACTTCACCTCTCTCTCCTCCTCTCTCATCCTCCTCCTTCTCTCTCCCAAACACCCATTATTCCTTAGTCATCAATTTCTCAATCTCGGCAGTATTCCAACACACATGGTCAAACCCTCAATCATTCCACTTAGCATATTATATCACTCTACAGACCTTCTCCTCACCCGTCCAACCAGCCATTCCGACCCCTCCACACACGAAAATTTGCATTATATGCATAAGAAGCAGTCAAACAGAAAGCAGCGTAGCCTAACCACAGGTCAATCGGAAAGTGAGAACCACTAAGTATGTCCTCTCTCTCCCTACACAGCCTTCAGCATCATCCTCCAACAATCCATTTCACCCTCCCCAGCCAAAATTACGCATTTTACGCCTAAGCGCCAACCAACCAGAAAGCGAGAAACCTAGAAACCGGCCAATAAGGAGTCGAGAGCACCTAAGGACGCCCTCTCTCCCTCTCTATAGTACTCCACATCACCATCCCACCCGCCATTCCACACCTCTGCACACAAAATTTATCTTATGTGACTAAGAACTGTCCAATCAGGAAGCCGCAAATCCTAGCGTCGAGCCAATCAGGAGACGAGAATTTCTGTGCATACCTTAAAAATATCACCATTGTTCGCCATTTTATTCGAAAATATGTATAAATCAAACAATTAAACAATTAAATTAATCAAAAGTGTAACATATATTCAGCATTTCCTACAAAATTATTTTAAAATATAGCAGTCAACAACAATTTTCTTCATCTTTTCATATTCATATAAGTCCAAACACAGTATTAACTTGCAACAGGACATTACCAACACAGACACAAACACTCATTCTTGTGCAGATAAGTCCAAAAACCGAAAATAATTCAACCGCACATTCCAAATATGCCGACCTTTACTCATTTCTTTTATAGCCAAGTCCAAAAACCGAAGAATCCAACAACATTCGCACTACAATACGGATTTCTTCACAAATTTTACGCATAGTCAAACCCAAAAACCTAAGAATTACTCAACCTTCCACTCTCAATATGGCGACCGGACCAACTTTTACACATAGTCAAACTCAATAACCTAAGAATCACTCAACCTTCCATTCCCAATATGGGTACTTTAACAACTTTACCGAATTGTCAAACGCAAAAACCCAACAGGAACTCAACCTTCCTTTCCTCATTTGGCAACTTCCCCAAAATTTCACGCATAGTCAAACGCAAAAACCGAAGAAGTACTCAACCTTCCTTTCCCAATATTGTGACCTTTAGCAATCATCTCCACCACGTTGTCACCAGGAGACGTATAGGCCAGGATAAAGTCCACTACTTCCGTGCTGTGCTTGAGCCGCCATCTTGGAAAATGGCGGCCAAAAATCGGTTTTCCGGTAGTAACTCCCGAACCGTTAGAGCTATTATAATAGCTGCCAAGATAAACTAATGTTTTCTATCCGTATATCGATGTATACTGATATCTGACGACTATAGGAAGGAAGACATGAATGCAAGACAAACATGCACATTGCACACATACGCAGACATGCACACAAACACACACGCAGACATGCACTCAAACACAAACGCAGACATGCACATTGCACACATACGCAGACATGCACATTGCACACATACGCAGACATGCACGCAAACACACACGCAGACATGCACATTGCACACATACGCAGACATGCACATTGCACACATACGCAGACATGCACATTGCACACATACGCAGACATGCACATTGCACACATACGCAGACATGCACATTGCACACATACGCAGACATGCACATTGCACACATACGCAGACATGCACGCAAACACACACGCAGACATGCACATTGCACACATACGCAGACATGCACATTGCACACATACGCAGACATGCACATTGCACACATACGCAGACATGCACATTGCACACATACGCAGACATGCACGCAAACACACACGCAGACACGCACATTTACAGCACAGCTACTTTGGAGGTATACATTTATTCTTCTGTCTTCATTTTGTGTTCGATAATCATTTCCTTTCTGCCGCCACATATTGCACAAGAAAATTGAAATTGTGATTTTTCTCTCAAGAGTTTCCAATTTTGCACAAACACCGGCAACAGAGGAAACATTGCAGTCCACATCTCTCGCTATCTCCCCACTGCAAGCATGCATGGTCATGCATGCATGCATGGTCTTTCACTCCAAACTTAAAACATTGCTTTTTCACAAATCCTATATCCTGATTAATTCCTTCTTTTCTCCTCACATCTCTCGTCATTAATTTTCAACTCTAAATATCACCTATGCACCGTAGCCGTCCGTCTGCCTGGCTCTCCGGATCTTGGCCCGCTGCCTGTCGATTTTGTTTGAATAAGCGCCTGCGAATAAGCTGGTTCCCGAGACTTCGCTTTATTATGGTAACTGTAGAAATAGAAAAGAATGGAAAGAAATAAGTTGGATCAGAAATGATTCCTTGTCTTGTAATCTGCTGCTTTCGTCGCGTACATCGTACATCGTACATCATATACAGGGTGCGCCAAAAAAAATAACCCCCCCAGGTTTTCCTCCAATATCTTGGCCAAAAGTAAAACTTTTCAAATGAAAATTTACAGGCTTGTAAACAATTCATATTTACATACGTTGGCCAGATTTCATCAAAATATTTCAAACGGAACAAAAGTTATGCCACTTTTAGGGAGGTCACCCCCCGTTTTTTGACGCTTCAAAAACAAAACGCAATTGTTTGAAGGTTTTTTGCCAATTTTTTGGCCAAAAATAAGAATATCAAAATTAAATTTCTCAGTCTTATAGACAATTCATATCTACACATGGTGGCCAGATTTCATCACAATATCTCAAGCAGAACAAAAGTTATGCTACTTTTAGTGAGACCACCCACCGTTTTTTGACGATTCAAAGGCGAAACGCAACAAAAAGTAACAAAAACACAATTTTATTAAGTCTCATCTCAAATAACTTTGTCAAATGAACTTGGTAATGCTTCACAACTTGTGTTCGATGTGCCCACCACCAGTGCCAACACATCTTTTGAGTCTCTTGGCAAAGTTCTTGATGGACCTGTTGATTAATCCGACAGATTCTTTATTATTCCTTATTTGCCAATTTGATTGTCATCTTGCTAAGCGACTTCTCAGTGACGTGCAGCTACGCTGGTACCTGTTTCTTTTTTAAATAGTAATAATAATGATCATCGGTCAATATCAAGGCTATTTGATAATAATTATTTGAGATGAGACTTAATAAAATCGTGTTTTTGCTGCGTTACATCTTTAAATTGTCAAAAATTGGGGGGTGGCCTCACTAAACGTGGTATAACTTTTGTTGTTTTAGAAATATTTTGATGAAATTTGACCATCATATGCAGATATGAATTGTCTTAAAGCCTGTAAAATTTCATTTCGATATTCTTACTTTTGGTTAAGATATTGGCCAGAATAATTAGATTGGATTTTATTTCTTTTTGTTGCGTCGCGTTTTTGAATCGTCGAAAAACGGTGGGTGGCCTCACTAAAAGTGTCATAACTTTTGTTCTGATTAAAATATTTTTATGAAATCTGGCCATCATGTGTAAATATGAATTGTCTTTAAGACTATAAAATTTCATTTCAAAATTCTCACTTTTGGTCAAGATATTGGCAAAAATCTTAGGGGGGTTATTTTTTTTGGCGCACCCTGTATACATATATAGGACCTGCCTCGTTCGAACTACACTGTGTCCACGATA
>OX243813.1:56467784-56482784 GCA_945859605.1 Lumbricus rubellus | reverse complement strand
CACCCGAAATCCAAGCTGCGTTAACATCGTCGGTGAGATTAGTGAAAGCATGGTAGGCTTTGTTTTCAAAAAAACAAGCACTGGCGCTAGCAACGAATCCTGTCATACTTACATCATCTTCCAAGGGAGGAATATATCCAACGTGGCACTTTTTCAGAGATTTCTCGACGTAATTCTTTGTAACTTGTTCATCAACGTATTTCTTATTCGTCAAATGATTATCGTTGGATGGTAAATCATCGTGATTTGTTATCAAATCAATTGCCTGACCCCGACTTAAGGCCTCATCCATTCCTGCTGTCGAAGTCTTCGTTGTAGGCAAACCTTTAATGACGTGACCACCCATTTTTAGATTTCCAGTCGCCGGGTTTGCGCCATCCAATCGAAGAAAATTAGCATTTGCTTGACTAAGAGTTACACCTCCAGCAATTATTCTTTGGGATGAACCAACATCGGTGTGACCGAATTTATCGACGGGCATTTTATATATATAATAATTTTTAATGCAAGCCGTTTATAACTTCTTGAAAATTCATTCCATCGTTCATCGTCTTCTTTAAGACGTACAAACATAAATGACCACAAAACACTTCGTTATCCGGCTGTATGCGTTCGCTGTTATATAACACTGGACGGCGTAAATACTTTATCAGTTCCAGAGGGGGAGGAAGACTGTAACTATCGAAATATATTTTCTCATTACCGCTCTTTAAGAAAGAGCACCAGTGACTTCCCACCCCATTAGAACCATCTAGATTCAATATTCCACATTCATTCCGTCTAGGTTTCTTCGGTAGCTCGTCTCGTAAGAACACACCCCTAAAATTCAGAATATTTAGTTTCTTAACCGCTTCGATTAGATCCACATTCGATAAAGCAATATTCGGTAGCACTACTCCACAAACATCGATTTGTTTGACGCTCATTTATTTAATATAAACATTAATTAAAAATTTTCAATGAGTAATGACCATAAGATAACGTACTAATTCCATCCTCCATTATTACCCGTTTATCATCATCTGCAGATAATGCAACTTTATTGATTTCTTCTGTATAAATATCGTGATGATAAGATCTAATAACATTCATCGTTCGTTGTTGTTCTTTTTTGGTAAATAAGCAGTCTTTATAATCTTCGTGAGTAATAGTTTTCTGGACAACATTCTTCTTAATACCTTTACATTTCTTGTGCTCATCTCCAGCAGCCATCTTATAAGAATACAACTTTGCTCTGAGTCCAATAAATTCTTTTATCTGTTTCCCACTAGTTTCATCTTTGAACATTCCAATAACTTTTTTATTTACTCCAATCTCAATACCAGATGGATGATCTCTCGGATAGTCACTCGTATCAAATCTAGCTTTAATATCTTCTCGGATATCTGAGTAAAAGTCTTCGGTTTTAATTTCGTATGCCAATGAATCTGTATCGGTAAATAATAATTTAGCTTTATTTCCGTATTTAGTTTTGATGTAATTGTAATGAAAGTCATACATCAACGTTTTGCTCAAGTCTAATATACACATGCCAAGATAGATAGGTTTATTATAGTACAATTTAGTTCTTTTCATGTGAACGGCTATTAGATTTTCATCGAAAATAGTACAACTCTCGTAATTAGGTTTAGCAGCTAGTTTAATAGCCTCCTTCTCTTGACACACTAACCTTACATCAACACGATTTTCAATGTTCTCACAAGTTTTTCCAAAGACACTGTTATTCATTAATTTGAAAAAGTCTTTCTCAAAGTCATTAGTAGCTTTCGTTCTAAGAGCTGTATTTAAATCGATATACTTTTTCAACCAATCACTTTCTTGGAATAGTATGCCTCTGTGCACTTTTGTTATTTTCATGCCTAAGCTCTCGTACAGCTTGAGATTATCGTAGTGTAGCACATACTTCTTTTTATCGTTTAAGTTTGGAATTAGCTTTACGACTTTGTCAATCTCAATGCTTTCGGGAGCTAACGGATAATCGTTATGTAGGTCGTGTAACTCTTTAGGGTATTCCAAATCAACTTCCAATATGCATGGTATACTTCTCCAATTATTTAAATCATCTTCACTCATCCATTTGAAACCGTGAGTAGGTAAAGGTTTGATCATTGCCCATCCATATAGATTATTCGCATCCAGGTAGGTGACAAATGTAGAATTTTCGTTACTATTGAAATCGCTCATATATTTATTATTCGCTTTCCCGTAACGATTAGATATTGTGCTCACTCCTCCTCGTATCCCTTGCCTGAGCATCAGAATCATATCGTAATCACTCAATAACTCCAATTTCACGTCTGTCAATTTTAAAGCGGCATCCCAGGCTAAACCAGGAGATGTAAAATACCATGCAGGGTCAAGCGTATAGTTCTTTATACACACATCTCTAAAGTTTTCGAAAACATCGGCAAGTAGCAGAACATCCGAAACGTTATACAAATCGTGATATTCTCTGAATGTTTTACATCCAAATTCTTTCCATACCGTTTGTGCATGCTCGTAGTCTTTATCGCTAATATTCGAGTCATTTAGCTTAGAATAGAAAGTGGATTTTGGTGGTAGTTCGGTTTCATTAAATCTAGTAAATGAATCGACGTAGTCATAAGGATATATGCCTTTTCTTAGCAAAAGATCGAGCTTCTTTCCTGTATATCGTTTCCCAATGTTTCTGCACTGATCTTTGCGAAGATTCTTCGATAAGGCGTCGAGACTAGAAGCCATAAATCTAAAACTGTCGATAAAACGCAGTTCTCGTCGGACTAGTATTTCTTTTCCATCTTTTACAAACTTATCAACTACGACATCTCTGCTAAAAGATATATACTTTTCCTCGTTATTAGGTATGCAGTTAATTTTCTCACCTCTCAGTTTCTTAATGAACAGATGACAATCGTACCCGGAAAGATTATGAAACACTACGGGAAAGAACTTTGGACATTTATAGTTTATATTACAACTGTTATGAGCAGCCCCTCTAAACTTTCCACTAAGATGACAGTGATCTCTCACTCGGTCTTCGCCCAACGTTCCTTCGCAGATATGGCATATAGTAGCTCCATCGAAACACTTCTTATCCTCTTCGGTAAATATCATCTTCTTGGGAAATTTAAACTGATTATATATTCGTTTTATATTCTCTTCGAGTTTATCTACAAATATTTGACCAACATCATCATCTTCGCTTTCAGCTGTAAACGTCACGGGATCTTGTGAATATACGCTATCATCGAAGCATTTTATGTAGTAACAAAAGGAGCTGGGAGTATGCTTTTGATATTTATTAGTGTACGACAACTCTGGATTTGGTTGGCAAGTGGCTATTGGCTTCACAAAAGACTCGAAATCAGCGTAGACAATAAACGGAACCCTCATAGAATTGTTATAATTTTTAAAACTTAGCATAGTTCCTGGCTTTGGCATTTCTATTTTTTGTGCGTTATGTTGTGAGCAGTACTCATTATGTCTGTTAAGCGCTTCTGTCGTTGTGTAACCACTCATACATCTTTTACAATAGTGCATCGAATTAGTCCCCAATGTCATCAATCTGTTAAAATTCTTTATCCAACAATAATGTTTCCTTTCTCCATCAGATATAAGTAGTAGATCAATACTACTTTCACACTTAGACAGATAAAGCGGGTATACTTCTTTTTCATAACCAAATACATTAACACTAATATTATTATTTCTCTCGAATTTACCTATCATATTAGCATCAGCAGCAACTGGAAACTCAATACCACTCCAATTAAGTTTCTTCGATTGGTCCTTTAAATCTTTAGTAATTCTCTCCGGATAGCTATCCGTCGGATTCAAAGCTCTGGTAATACACAATTTGAAGCATTCTTCGTCTTCGTTTTTCATATTTATAATAGCCTTTTTATTAGCTAAAAAGTTGGGAAGCGGAATGTAAGAACTACCTCTTAAGGGTGTATATTTCACTGTGTTGATTTCTAATTTTACAACAGCTTTAAATCTCCAATTACTTCCTCGCATCTGAAAACTAGCAATAGACTCCATGATTTTATCCTTCTTTCTGCTGTATATTTCGTTTAAGTCGGTTGCTTCTAAAATAACTTCTGTCTTAGAAACGAATGGTATATCCTCAGAATTTACTTCTCCAGATTTCATATCTACTCGTTCCATAGTACAAGTAAGAATTAAATTAGTCTTTGTCTGGCGATTACTGGACAATAGATTAACTACCTGCGGTCTGGCTAAATCAAGAAACGACGAGGCATCCATTCCATTAATTCCAGCCATTGTATATTGCTTGGTGAATCCTTTAATAGCTGACGCTGTTTCTAGAATTTTATTTTTATCAAATATCCTTGAAACAGTTGACTTCAATGATTCCAGTTTTTCATTAACTGCTCGTTCAGGCACGTAACTAAGTAACCAATCCGCAAAATCATTAATCTTGGATCTAACCTTATTTTTGTATGTTCTCGTAGGCACTACTGGTTTGTACTTTCTCGGCGTAAGCGTTGGAACCTTAATGTCAGGTACCGATGAGTCGAGCAAGTGTTCAACATGGTTCATGTTTCTTAAACTACTTTTCTTTAAATCCATTTTATTCTTACCACGTAAAAATATTAATATCTATCTCTCGAACACTTTAATTTCGTATCTATCTCTCCAGACATTCCCGTTATGATAAGCTATTATGCCAGCACTCTGACCATACGCCTTAGCGGCTTTATACATCGATGGATACGAGGTAACAACGCCAGTCTCTCGATCTATAATATCTACTCTTCTCGGTTGCTTCCTGATACTACTCAACGTGTCATGTCGAAATGGCATAGCTGTGTAGTCTGTCGGAAGAATATTCTTTTCAATCAATACAGCTATAAGTTGAGGTTTGCTGAGATGTGAAGTGCCTGTAACATTGTTCTGCTTGGCTAACATTCTAAGCTCTGGTAGCTTCATAATATATAAGTATTCTTTAATTCAATTTTCCATACACAACACTCATTTTCTGCCCATCCGATTGGAACTGCAGCAACCTATCTGAAATTACGACAGCAAACGCTTCGGTGTCGGCTGGCACTGCTGCATTGAAAAGAGCCTTAATCTGAATATCAACGACTGACGATTTCAAACGCTCAGATTGTTTGCTTACATCGAACACGAACAGCGGGAATAACTCTTTGTAATCTACAGGTGTTATATTGCTTTGCGTAATCAACTTATCCATACCATAAAATTTTTGACTAAAGGAGGACGCGTCTCTGTACGCTCTGGAGAATTGTTGATTAGGAAACGACAGGTTATGATCGACAGCTGGGTATCTTTCTTGATTCATCATCACATAAATATTCTTAAGATCGCAGTGATTAAAGAGTGATGGATTACTTTCCTGATTACCGCTACGGTCCGTCTGAAATCCTACGATGATATATCTAGGTTTCTCGGGTGATGTTTTAACGCTTAATCTCCAACTAAAACTTGTCGACTGAGGAACTGTTATCGTATCGCATTGACGAGCTCTATACGCAACTGGCAACGTTAATTTGGATTCAATCGTCTTATACAACTGCATTCTTTCCATATCGGAAGGAATAACGTGTGGAATAAACCATGAAATCTTGTTTATCGCAACTTTTCCAGCATCTGCAGCGTTCCCTCGGAATATGGCATCATCGTCAGCTTTACGAACTAAAGTCAGCGTCTGTTTAAAACCGTAAATAATCTTGTCGTAATCATCGCAAAATCCGAATATATGCTTCAACGGAACAATAAAGCTGAACATTCCTTTAGTGTTTGGCTTGCGAATGAGAAAGCTTTGTCTAGTGGCAAAGCCGTGGTTGTCCGCAATAACAGCAGTCGCTCCAGTGTCTTTATACCACAGCTGATTTAAACCTTGAGTCAGCTGAAAATCGTTTGGATACGTAAGTAAACCGAGCATCGTTGTAGCTTGACCCGGGTGAAATAGCGTTTCGATTTCTTGATTAGATAACTGATAGGATATTTGACTGAATAAATACATAAGCCCATTATTCGTAATAGCAACTGCATCGGCATTAACGTATGCGGTGTCATCAGCTTTAATTAGTCTTCCGTCGAATTGCAGATACGATTCTGCTGGGTGACTGTATAAGTCTTGTAATTCAATATTTATTCTTATTTCACCAGAACTGTTAAGGTTAGTTCTCGCTACAGGTTCGTACTCATGCCATTCGTATCGCTCGATACCTTCATCGATCAATGGTTGCTCTGTGAATCTTAGAATATCGGATTGCATTTTATATACATATATTTTTAAATAAGAAAATAAATTTTTAGACCTAAATAAGAAAATAAATTTTTAGACCTAAATAAGAAAATAAACTTAAGCAAAATAAATTTAAACTTAAGCCATTTTCAAACCACCTCCGTTTAAGCGTTTTACGAGATCTTGAATTCTAATAGCTCCACCTGTATTCGATCCTAGTAATCTAGCTAGAATAACTTTAGTTTCCTGAGTTATCGGCTGCTGAACGGGAGCTGGCGGGATTATCTTATTGAGTAATCGTTTTCCAACGTCGATCGCCTTATCCTTGGCAACACTCCCAATCTCTTTCACAGCCGTGCTAGCAATTTGTTTGGCTGCATTCGATGTCAGTAGTCTCTTGAGAAATCCTGCAATGGAATCGAATATTCCTGCTCCACCGACAACGTGTACTTTTTTATAACTTCTTCTCGCAACGACCAGCATTTCTATATCATCAATTTTTAATTAGATCATCAATTTTTAAATTAGATCATCAATTTTTTATATTCATCTTTGGTTATCACTCCTTGTCTTAGTAACTCGTCACTCATGCCTACAATTTCATTTCTTACACCTGTATTTCCCGCTTTGTAGCTATACATTCGTAACTCGAGTTGTTTTACTAATTCATTTGGATCCGAAGGAATGGTAATTATTCCGCTTCCTGTTTTACCTCTTAACTTCATGTACTCGTCCCATATGGGTTTTATTATCTTTGCATATTTTACACTTCTAGACGATTTAGGTTTGTTTGGTTTATTTGGCTGACTCATGGCGTTCGTTTTAATTAGAATCTCGGCGTATTCTTCGAGATCACGATTATCATAAATTGAACTGTTTGGACTAGCTAACGTTAACAATTCCCATAATCCTGGAGTTCCTTGATAAGTTGTGGTTCCAACTGTAATATCATTTCCTTGGATTGAGGCTTCGCTGTCACCGATGTAGAATTTTCCATCTCTTGATCTTAATCCGAATGTTGTATCCACAAGTCTTTTATCAGAAGCATATTTTTTAAGGTATTCAACTGCAATATTTCCTAATTCTAACCTTCTAATGTCTTCTACTGGGTCATCGTCATCGTACGCCTCTATAGACGGATACTGGGGAAATTGAATAGTTTTCAACGAATCTGGAAGTGATTTTAGAGCGAGTGATGTTGCTGCAGAGTTATCTTTTATTGTCGACAGCAAAGCGTTTTGTTCTTTCGAAATTGCTGATTGAGAGTCGACTATTGGTTTGTAGATTTTCGTTAATTCTCGTTGAAGTCCAAGATCGTCTATTCTCTCTGAGAGAAAGTTTTGTTTAATATTTTGTTTCGTTTTTAAAAACTCTTCGATAATAAAATCTCTTTTTGCAGGATCGCTAATTTTCAGTAGCGACATTTTTTATTATAAGTATAATGTTTAAAACGTAACATAAAACGTAAACATAAAACGTAAAATTATGCATCGTAGTAATTAACATAACATATGGAGTCTTTTTCGTTTATAGTAACTGGTGAATCGGAGTTGTTTTGTATTGTAATTATTATATCCTCTGCGTCCTCTAGGACAGTACCATCTTGAAGACTCAGTCTGAGTTGTTTCAACTTCTGTCTAAGAGAGACTAGACACATTCCACTGGTCATTCGGACTCCAAGGCCTACTTCTACTGTAATATTTGTCTTTGGTTCAATCGTTATCGCTTGCTGAGCAAAAATCTCATATCTGTCGCCTGCTCGTTGTCTTGCAGGAGCATGAGTGACCACTTTAGGCAACCAAATTATTGTTCTCACACGAGGCTTCCGTTTGGTGATAAATTTGTGTATTGGGTGACCGTATCCAGACATTTATATAAGTGGTTTTTTAAAGTAACATTCCAAGAATAGGAATATTTTTAAATGGTGAGTTGGGTCCCAAGATAAGACCTTCACCGCTGATATATCCTGCTCCTCTTTTCATAAACAGACCAGAACCCGATATCGAACTACCCTTTTTCCACGGAGATAGAAAAAGACCTTCCCCAGCAGGCACTATCTTACAGCATATTCCTCCTTTTTTAACGTAGAGCACGCCTGATCCACTTATCGAAGATCCACTTTGTGAGATCGAAGATCCACTAATTTTATCGACAATTTTGGAACCAGCTGCAGAACCCAATCCTGTTAAGGCTCCTGTGGCTAAACTTGGAAGAACATTAGACAGAAGAAATTTCCCTGCCGTAGCAAGAAACGGTAGAATAGCGCCAATAAATCCACCTTCGACTCTCGCATTGTCTTCTAATTGCTTTTTACCCATTTTAATTGTCACGCCTGTTCCATTCTGGTACGCTTTCGTTATCTTGTTAATTTGCCTCTGGTTTAGAGCTAATACATGCTCACCAGTTATATCTCCATGAGAAAGTCTTATACTCACTCCAGTTCCTGCTTGAACAGCTCGCTTAATCTTCTCTTTTTGCCCTTCAGAAATATTAACTTTAACCTTCGCGTAAGTGCTCATTTTATATTAAATATAAACTTTAAATTAAACCTCTCTTATATGAAATCGTATCGACAATTCCTCACCTCTTAAATTAATTAATTTTCCATTTTGGTCTGTTAGTTTTGTTTCCATCGATGAAATAGAGTATAGCGTTATTGGAAGATATACGAGATTATGAGGAGATTCGAGTATCTTATAACCAGGTCCGACAGATGGAAAGAAAGAATATATTATGTTATCCGTAGTTCCGTTAGCATACGATGATCCTATTATATCACTGGTAACTCGTAAACTATTCACGCTATTTATATCGACTATATGCTCGGATTCGTTATATCCTTCTGAGTACACACGACTCTGAAATCCTAGAACGGTACTAATTGAATTTTCTACAGTAAAATCAACTTTATAGTTCTCATCAATTTCCAAAACAGCCTTCAAAGTATTGTTATTTGGTTGCAACTTTATACATTGACCATGACCTTCTTCTTTTAGAATTCTCTGTATGTAATCGTTTAAGTCTTCGATTTCATAGCAACCGGTTGGAATGTCTAAATCTTCCCACGTTACACCGTTATCTGACGAATATACGAATTTATTATTTGTTTCGTCTATATTGGGAAAACTGTAGTAAGTTTCAAGATTAACAAGAGCCATTTCATACGTTTTACTTTTGTCCAGTTCGATTAGTGGATTAAATTTTGTTCGAATTCGTGTGCTCCTTTCGCTCAACAAAATGCAAAAGGATTCCTTAGCCTCTGTGTTACGTGCAATCGTTTCAGTATTAGAAAAAATCTTTTCCAGAAGGCCTTCCATTTTAAATAGTTATTTTTAAATCTAGAATATAAAATCTTAAATTTTGTTATCATTTTATTATTCCTTTTATTTAATGTAAAATGTATCTAATCCAGATCTGTATTTGCCCTTATTTGTTTTGCTAGTCAAGTCAATAACCACAAAACCATGCGTTTCATCCCACGCAGTTTTGCATAGTTTTCTAAATTCTTCGATAGTCATATCATCTACACCTATATGATCGCTGTATATATGATTAATATTTTTTAGGTCTTGAGGGAACAAACATATAAAATTGGCATTCTCTCTTATAGTTTGTCTGGGAAGCTTGAAATAATTTTGTGCTAGGTAAAAGCAGTCTACATTACTATGCCTACCTCTTATATAATACGATTCGCATTTATTTTGCCTCTCTAATTGTAAATCATCAAAAATCATGAGATTCTTCTTATCTCGACTTAAGTCTCGTGGATCTGGAACATCTTCAGAGGTTTCAAAGAACTTGCAGTCAATATCGGATTTCTTTTCCATGTTTTTAGACATCTCTTCGACTACGGCGGTCGGTGATACATTTAATTTCATTATTTCATCTCGATTATCAAAAAGTCTTATAATTGCTTCCTTTGGTAATTTCTCTTCGAATGCTTTCTTGAGTATCTTGTATTCTGATTGAAAAAGCGATTTTCCAAAGATTTGCAAGTTATCATAGTCTAACCAACCAGGTCTCAGTAATAAATTAAGTAGTAATATTGTCTTGCCGCATTGAGACTTACCTACGATCAAACCTCTGATGCTTCTTGGTAGGAGAGGACTGTTAAAGCGTTTAGATGTATCTTCATTCCATGACAGGTCTTGGACTTCCATTTTAATTATATTATATTAAAATGGAGCACAGCTCGTATTGCGTAAAATGTAAGCGACAAACTGAGTGTAGAGATATTCAACGAGTTGTCAGTAAGAATGGCAGACCTATGCTTAGATGTGTATGTGTTGAGTGTGGCGCTAGAAAAACTCAGTTTACTAAAATGTCCACTGCTACAGGTGGTGATTTGGTATCAGCTCTCAATTCTGCTACTTCTAATATTAAACTTCCATGGGCAAAGTACCCGGGTGAAATGCATCTTCCAGGACATTCTTTCACGGGTCCAGGTACTCGATTGGATTTGAGATTGAATCCTGATGGAACACCAAAAGATTGGAGTAAACCCGTAGACAGAGTTGATCAAGCAGCCTATCGCCATGACATGGCTTATGCTAAACATACTGATACAGCAGGGAGAAACGTCGCTGACAGAGCTATGATAGATGAATTAAATAATATACCTAATCCTTCTTTCCGCGAACGAGTTGAAAGATCTATAGTTAAACCAATTTTATCAACGAAAACCCATTTTGGAATGGGGTTGAAAAAAAAACTCTGAGATGGACAGACCAACTTGCTGACGAATTACATAAACCTATAGTCAGGAAGTTTAGGAAGCGAGTTGTTTATGTTCAGGGAGTGGACAAAGTTTGGGCGGCTGACTTGATTGACATGCAGGCTTATGTTAAATTTAATTCTGGTGTGAAATATTTGTTAAGCGTCATTGATATATTCTCCAAGTATGCATTTATTCAGCCGTTAAAAGATAAGCGCGGAGAATCTGTGGCAGATGCTTTCGTTAAAATATTTAATACGAGCAAAAGAAGGGGTGAAAAACTTTGGGTCGATAAGGGAACAGAATTCTATAATAAACAGGTAAAATCATTAGGTATGCAGTTGTACTCAACTGAGAATGAAGAGAAATCTTGTATCGTAGAAAGATTTAATAGAACAGTAAAAGAGAAGATGTTTAAATATTTTACAGCAAACTCAACTCAGAGATATATCGATGTTTTAGATAATATGGTTAATTTATACAACAACACAAGACATTCTTCCATTAAAATGACTCCTGTTAAAGCGAGTATCAAAGCAAACGAATGGGTTGTGTGGATGAATTTATACGGCGACGCTGTACCTGAAACTGTTAAACCTAAATTTTCGGTAGGAGATAAAGTAAGAATTTCTAAGAAGAAAAAGACATTTGAGAAAGGCTACATGCAGAATTGGACTCAAGAGGTTTTTACTATTACACAAATACAATACACGGATCCTATAACCTATAAAATATCTGACTATCATGGAGAACAAATACAAGGGACATTTTATGAAGCTGAGTTACAACTGACAACGCAAGATACATTTAAAATAGAGAAGATTATTAGAAAAAGTGGTAATCGGTCTTTGGTTAAATGGTTAGGCTATGATGATTCATTCAATTCATGGGTTGACAATAAGGTTTTGATAAGTATTATACCAAAATTATAAGAAGTCTTCTTGCTGAAAAAAAAGTTTAAAAAAAAAAAAAAAAAAAAAAAGTTTAAAAAAAAAAGGCATCAACTTTTTTCACGGAGACTTTTTGGTCATCAACTTTTTGGGGGCGGTCAAAATTTTTCTTCCCTCCGACCACTCCTTCGTCCTTCGTCTCCCAAACTGTTCGACCAGGTTTCCGCCTATGCTGTAATAACATTAACAGATTATGAAGCACGTTTTAATAACATTCGCAAGATAATAAGTTCTACTGTCATACGCATGCGCGCGGTGCTATATGAATGCGTCTGCGTGATCTGCTTGTGACCTAGATAATCTATCATGGATGATAGATTAATCAGGTCAAGTCTGACGCATGCGCGCGGTGTTCCAATGGTAGGTCTATAGTTTACAATCTATCATGGATGATAGTTTATCTAGGTCAAATGAACGCGCATGCGCGCGGTGCTATATGGATGCGTCTGCGTGATCTGCTTGTGACCTAGATAATCTATCATGGATGATAGATTAATCAGGTCAAGTCTGACGCATGCGCGCGGTGTTCCAGTGGTAGGTCTATAGTTTACAATCTATCATGGATGATAGTTTATCTAGGTCAAATGAACGCGCATGCGCGCGGTGCTATATGGATGCGTCTGCGTGATCTGCTTGTGACCTAGATAATCTATCATGGATGATAGATTAATCAGGTCAAGTCTGACGCATGCGCGCGGTGTTCCAATGGTAGGTCTATAGTTTACAATCTATCATGGATGATAGTTTATCTAGGTCAAATGAACGCGCATGCGCGCGGTGCTATATGAATGCGTCTGCGTGATCTGCTTGTGACCTAGATAATCTATCATGGATGATAGATTAATCAGGTCAAGTCTGACGCATGCGCGCGGTGTTCCAATGGTAGGTCTATAGTTTACAATCTATCATGGATGATAGTTTATCTAGGTCAAATGAACGCGCATGCGCGCGGTGCTATATGGATGCGTCTGCGAACTGCGTCATTGCAATCGATTTTCACCTCATCCATCGCTACAAGTCCTACAAATTTGCAATTAGACCTACCATGGTTCTGTTCTAAACAACAACCATTTCTACTAATTTTAATACGTTAGGCTATGTACAGTATCCAATTAGATTAAGGATCATCCTGCAGCAGCCTATCTTCTTCGTCGACTTCCATTGAAGAACTCGCAGAACTGTATAAACGTTCTTTGTGATGAGGATCAACGTTCAGAATCTCTTGCGTTTCTGCAGGTACGATGGTAAATGACTTGTTTTGGGCGCAGCCATCGACCCGAGATTTTAGCTTCATCCTAAGGTCGACGTCGGTGTTGAGAAGGATTTGGATTCTTTTGCGGTGATTTGTGAGTTGCGTGAAAGATAGGCCACAAAAGATTAACCCGGGATAGCTTTGGATAAGTGTTGTAAATTTGTAGTAGCGGTGAATTGTTATATATGGGAAGCCGAATTCTTGAGGGAAAAATTCTGCACGAGTGATGCCAGCTGGAATGTACTTACATGCAGATAAGTAACACATTCCTCTGTGGTAGGCAATGAGGAGATGCAGATTCAATGCCGTTTCATCCCTGTCGACAAGTTCTTTATGTCTCAGTTTAATAGAGGCTAGATCCGTCGGTGTTAAATTATTAATTTCGTCTAGAAAATTCAGATCCAAATTCCACTCCAAGGCTTTATGATGTCTTTCGTATTCAGCGATCCGTTTCCGTATCTGAGGTACAATTTTTTCGTCGAAAGTTTCCAGGCTGTAGTAGTCAGACTGACGTCCCTGTGGAGTTGGAGATTCAACAGGCTGTATGTTAGATGGAGTCTGCTTACTACTACCCGGAATCGGTTGGTTGTCAGTACACGGAGTCGGTGGTTGATCAACAGCAGAGGGAATCGGTGGTTGGTTGTCAGCAGATGGAATCGGTTGATCGAGTCTTTTAATCTGGCGTTTTGTTTTCGTTGACTTATCGAGAAAGGTTGCTATTGTCCCTAATTGTTCCGTTAATTTCTTTCTTTCTTTAACTGTGAAGGAACTCTTAAGCGCACTATTTATTTCTTTTTTAGAGAATTTTCCGATTTTTATTAACAGATCACTGAGATCGGCCATTCTGTTATAAGCCTACAGCACAAGTACACGTAGCTAACAGACAAGATCTCAAATCAGAAAGACTACTAAACTTCGAAATATTATTAGCTGATTTTTAACGAAGCCATTTCTGATGTAACACGCACAAGAACAGAACGTTGATAGCCAGCTGACGTCTCAAAATTACTTGCAACAGACAACTGTTTTGTTACTGCCATGACAACAAGACTGCAACACAGGGTTGTCAGATTTCTGATTCTCGAGATCATGCAAAAAAAAGTCGCCCAAAATCGCGAGGCAATTCAAAAGTAGCCCGAATATCGCGAAGTGGTAAGGTTGACAGTCGATTGCTTCTTTAAAAAGTAGCCTAACTCTTCTTGCCAACCCTGTTACAGCCTTTGTTTACAAATCACCATGGAGACTACGACGCAGATTCAGCGGTCAATATAACCGACCGCGATGTTTGCAGTAATTATCGACTATGCGCTGTCGCGTGGAACTCGGAGTCAATACAGTATTCTCCCGTGCTGTTTGCAGTAAATATTGACTGCTGCCACGGTCCACGCGGGTCGATACATTCTCTCCGCCACGATCATTGCAGCATTGGTAAATATTAACCGACGAAGGCTGTTGTCCACTTTGGCTTTGCTTATGCTGTTCGGTGTCCAATAGAAAAGACGCATCTTATCCAAAACACTTAAGAATTTTAGCTGACCATTTTATCTGCTTTATTAGCTTCTTTCAAAATGGCGGAGCTTGTTAGAATCAATTTTAAGAATTTTAACTAGTCTAATAGAGTAATGAGTCAGTTACTTGTGGTGGTGTCCCGAGGTAAGCGATTTATATAACGTCCTTGGCCTATATTCCACTTCGATAGCGTCTGGTCCCAGTGCTTGGTCCTAGTGCTTGGTTCTAGTGTTTGGTCTAAGTCTTTGGTCCCAGTGCTTGGTCCCAGTGTTTAGGCCTAGTGTTTGGGTTCAGTGTTTGGGCTTAGTGCTTGGTCTCAGTGCTTGGTCTCAGTGCTTGGTCCTAGCACCATTTAATC
>OX243813.1:56455284-56462784 GCA_945859605.1 Lumbricus rubellus | reverse complement strand
CAAAATGCTGACCACTCATCAAAGGAATATTTCCAACCTTTGCACTAAAATTAACTTCTTTCAAGGTCATCGCCATAAATTGAATTTTACCTGGTGCGATTTACCATCGCTTGTAGTGAGTGTGCGCGTGTCTGTCGGTCACACTTGAGCTGCGTGTATTTGTTTCGATGTCCTTCTAATCGTCACGCTTCGTGTCTTCGTTTCGTTCTGCTGCTTATTATTATTATTATTATTATTATTATTATTATTATTATTATTATTATTATTATTATTATTATTATTATTATTGTGCCGACCATTCTTCTTCGGCGTTGGATCCGATCGGAGATTTTGAGGAGGAGGGCGTAGTGTGTTGTGGAATTGCCGTAACGGAAGAGGAGTTGGAATCAGAGGAAGGAGCCATGGCGCCCTGATCTGATCTGGAATCGAACAGGACGACGAGGAGGAGGTGGAGTAGCAGCAGTAGGAGCTGGAAGGATTTATTTTGGGTTCAACGATGTCATCTACGAATCAACCGAAGACCGAACTTACGACACTCGACAGGCAAGTCTCCATTCACTTTTCTTCGTAGTCCGAATTTGAAAATAATTCCCGATCTCTCAGATTTTACCAACTCTTCCCATTTCGTCGAAATTATTTCGCGACTTTACGCCCAGAAAATTCGGCAAATTGACCCTTCGTTTTTTGCAAATTCGAAGCGTGATTGATGAAAATTGTTAAAGTAGGCCTATTTTAAGTAGACCTACATGGGTGGCCGTTCATTTCGTCGCCGATCATTTCGTCGTGTTCATTTCGTCGCCGATCATTTCGTCGAAAATCATTTCGTCGCGTTTCATTTCGTCGCGTTCATTTCGTCGTGTTCGTTTCGTCGTGTTCATTTCGTCGCCGATCATTTCGTCGCGTTTCAATTGGTCGCACTCATTTCGTCGTGTTCATTTCGTCATGTTCATTTCGTCGCGTGTTCATTGATCAAAGCTATTTGATGCTGAGAATAAATATTGGTTGTAGGAACCTTGAAATTACGATTACGATTACTACAGTAGCCAGCAAATACAGCGTAGCGCAGTGTAGTGTAGTATTGTAGCGCTATGCATGGATAGTGAAACCTTCCATAAAGATAAATATTATTTGAACAGACTATAATAATAATTAAATTATATTATACGATCCACGCAATTTTTCACAATATTGTGGTTGAACTGTAGTCTGACCTTGTCACCATCTTCTTCCATAACTTTCTCCATCCACGCCATCCGTAAATCAATGTTGTGATCCTCAACATGGATCAGATCCTCCTCTTCCTCATTCCCATCGTAGAGGAAGCTACAGTCAACGACCGGATCATCAGAAGGAATCAGACCAACAACCAAAGACTTCTTTCCAGGTCCACTCAGATCGTCCTTTCCAGGTAGATTGTCCTTTCCAGGTCGATTGTTCTTTCCAGGCAGATTGTCCTTTCCAGGTGGTCCACTCTTCCGACAGACTACTCTCTTCCTTTCCATCTCCTCCATACGACAAGTTAAGAGATTGTGCAGAAGGGTGTTGCTGTTGCTGCTTGTGTTGTTGTTATTGTTGTTGTTGTTATTGGTGTTGTTCTGGTGGTGGTGGAGCCGTTTTGCCGTCTGATGATTTCCTCCTCCGCCAGGTGTCGACTGCAGTTGTCTGGTGGATTGGTTGGTGGTTTTCGTTGTGTTATTCATCGATCGTTTCTTCGATTCTTTGGTGACGATGAAGCTGCTTCCGTGGTTTGGATTGAATCGAACACTCGTCCTAAGCAGCGTCTCAAGTACGCTGTGCTTCAACGATGACGAAGACGAAGACGACCTTTCCACTTCCGCTTGCCTCGTCGTCGTAGTCGTCTGGACTGGTTTTACCATGTGGTCGATTCGTCGCGTCGAGTATCGGTGGTCCTCAAGCATGTGGTGCGCCGTCGATTGTACCGCTGGTGGTGGTGGTGGTGGTAAAGTGGTAGATGAGGCTCTCTGCTGCTGTAACCGGAAGCAGTTCCTCGGCCTTGACGACTGGTCGCTCGATGGTCGACTCCCGGTCGAGAGGATCAGTTGAGATGGAGGATCAGCGCGAGAAGATGAAGGACCGTTGGGTGAAGTCCAGCTGGGTACATGGAAAGACCTCGGCGGAGATTCAGTGGTTGTGACCTCGATCCGTTGGTGGTTGAGAGGCACCGCAGAGGAAGACGTCGAGTGTTTCGCTTGAGCGACTGATAACAACTGATGCGTGTCGGAGCCTTGCTCTCCCAATGATTTGGACATCAGTGTGCATTCATCCGAGACGTCCTTATCGTCTTCGCTGCAGAGTCTACGCTTGGCTGGATGTTCGTCAGCGTCCTTCCAGAGATCCCTCAGAGTGAGATCGTCATGGACGAACAGCTGCACCTCATCATCATCGCAAACCTCATTCCAATCATCGAAAGACATCAACACATTCCAATCCTCCTCTTCCTCTCCACCACCATCACCACCACCACCACCACCCTTCTCCTTCGATGACCTTGAGTCCTCACACAGAGGACTGGATTGGGAAGCGATCATCGGCAAGACCTCCGTCGGACCCTCATGCAACGGTACAGAGAGCAGCTGGGTTTCGAAGTCGATGTTGTCCAGATCCAAATCCTCATCATCATCGTGATTCGTCGAGTTTTGTGTTCCAAAGAGCATCTCGAACAACCAAGAGTCTCTCAGTTCACGAGATTTTACACGCTCGTCTTCGTCGAAGTTCCCGATCCCTAAAGCGGAACCGGAAATGATTGGATTCATCGTCATCAGCGAATCCTGATCACCGGGACATGCGCAGTCGAGACCGGAAGTAGATTCGATGTAGGATGGAAATGAGGCTGCTCCACCGGTGGAAAAGATGTCGTCACATCCGGTTTGAAGGCCAGACTCCTCGAACATGGAGACGGTGAAAGCCATTTCCTCCTCAGTACCCGAGCAGTACCCGCTCGAAGTACCTGGAGAATCGAGACTGCAGGTCACCACATCCATCGATCCAGAATCTATTCGCCAACAGAGAGCAACGAATAAAAGACTGAAATTTATACCAATCTACTTTTTAATACAAAACGTATAACATCGAAGTGGCAGTTGAATCCTGGCTCAATCCTCTAAGGGGGTGTGGTGGTCCACATACAAAACCTTTTGCTGGACCCGAATGAGACAGATAGACTTTTCGGAGCCGCTCCTGTGTGTTGAAGCGATGAGCACCATTTGCTCATATACATGCATCACATACATTGAAGAGTTCTATGCTCACTGTCCTTGATGAACTCTCCAGAGGAATTTAGTCTCTACAGAAGCGATTTGGAAAGAGAATCATGGAATCATGCGTGCGATAACATGTTCCATCATCACCCGCACACTTACTTACTTACCTACACGTCTATGTTGTCAATCGTAATATGCATGCCTATACGTATTGTAGCTGACCATAGAAATACTTTGAATGTAGAAATGTATTCGTTCTTTTCTACATCACAGGCGACCATCATACAGGGTGGCTAAAAAAAAACGTACCACCGGAAAAAATGCGATAACTTCTCAACCGATTGAAATTTTTCTCCGAAAATTTTCCAATTTGTAGGGGAATGAATTTTCAACAATCCCTGAAAGTTTCAGTTGAAACTTTTCATGTTTGCAAAAGTTACAGTTGTTCAAACTTAAAATTTCGTTTTTTCAAATTTTCGCGGAAAATGAACGTCACTTGTAGATTTCCATGTCAAATGATATCACTTTTCACTACGACCTCAGAATTTCGTTTTACACTTTATTGTAAGGTATAATGAGAGTGTCCACTCCCTGCCTTAGCACAAGCTCAACTTCTTTTTGTGAAGCTCAGTATGGCCTTGTTGGTCGGGTCCTGCGGCAACTGACCCCACATTAGCAGCAAGACTTGCTTCAGCTGGCCAATGTTCTCCAACTTGGGATGAAATGTCTTGCAGCGTTCCAGAATAGTTTACCAGACGTGATAAGCAAGAGGACTAAGGTCTGGCGAGTTTGTTAGTCACCTTTGCCAATAAATTTACTGCATTTGATGGCAAAAATAAGGTAGCGTCATCATAATCAGCCTTGCCGTGCGAGCAAGCAGGCGCACCGTCCTGCTGGAAATTAAAACCAGATGTTAGAGCATGCCTGGCAGTGTTTAATCTAGACGTCTCTGGGGGGGGGAAAGTTCCCCCCCAGGATTGACATTTCCCCCCCCCCCCAGAAAAATTTGACAAAATGATATTAGTTTTTTTACTGTTTTCATCATTGTTTTACATGAAGTGTTATAATATATCGTGATATTATTTACTATTATATGATTAGGCCTATAACGACATTATTTACTAATATAATATTATTAATATATGATACTATCATGTTGCAATGAGTAGGCTATAACTTACTGTATATTTTAGTATAAACACTATTTTTGCCTAACTAAAAACAGAGATGACATCCCTCCAGAAAAAATTGGCAAAATGAAATTAGTTTTTAGCTGCTGCTTACATCATCGCATTACATTAACTGTTACAATATAATATACCGTAATATTATTTACTCTTATATGGTTATAGTAATCATTTACTATTACACAATCCTGTTAAAATGAGTGTTAAGATGACACCTTAAAATGCTGGTATTGAAATGTGGAAATTCAAAAAGTTTCTGATGAGGCTCTCAAAAAATACAGGTAGGCTATACTTTGTTAAGATGACACCTTAAAATGCTGCCATTGCAAATGTGGAAATTCAAAAAGTTTCTGATGAGGCTCTGAACAAGTACAGGTTTTTTAAAAATTACACGATAAAATGCTGCCATTGCAATGTGGAAATTCAAAAATTTTCTGACGAGACTCTGAAAAATTACAAGTATTTTGTTAAGATGACACCTTAAAATGCTATATACCATTGCAATGTGGAAATTCAAAAAGTTTCTCATGGGGAGGGGAAATCCCCTCCCCATACCCCTCCCCTTACGGGTCTCGGCGCTACGCGCCTCACGTGCGTTCTTCGGACGCTCGATTGTCTCCCCCCCCCCAGAAACATGAATTCCCCCCCCCCCCCCCAGCGGAGGGGGACTAGATTAAACACTGCATGCCTGGTCTTCAATGAGTCTGGGTAAGAGAGTTCAGCGATGAGTTTGACATTTAGCCTACTGAATGGTATTAAATGCAGTCTTTTCTTGCAGCTGTAACACACGCCAGCATAGCTGATACTGAAATCATGATGTGCTTTGCAAACGTAACCCTTTCGAATACCAAGCGAATTTCCTGAACATGACATTTTCCCCCGTCAGACCAAATGACAACTTCCTGCCTCTCTTCCAGCATCTGACCTTCGTTACATAAACACGTTTGCAGATAGCCTTCAAAGTGCTTCAGGCTTCACTTTTCACTGGGTCTTTTGCTATGACCGCGCGATGTCCCAGTCTCTGTTCACGTAACGTCCGAGTTCCCATTTTATCCTCTGCAGAAACTTTGCCCATGACGTTCAGTAACGGATTCACAAACTGAGGCCTTAATATACAAAATATGACCATATACTAACAGCTTACATAATAAACAGCTTAACTACAGCTCTTAATGAGGTTGTATGACATTGTCATCATTTTATGTGTTGCAATTTGCCAAAAAATCGTAATGAAATCACATGTAATGGAACAAGATTCTCCGGATATTCAAAAAAACGAAATTTTAAGTTTGAACAGCTGTAACTTTTGCAAACATGAAAAGGTTCAACTGAAACTTTCAGGGATTGTGGCAAATTCATTCCCCTGCAAATTGGAAAATTTTCGGAGAAAAAGGTCAATCGGTAGCGAAGTTATCGCATTTTTTCCGGTGGTACGTTTTTTTTTTAGCCACCCTGTATACATAACAATGGCTTCGACTCTCAGTTTCAATGAACTGATCTCACGTGAGAAGTGAGAACCTTCGCCATTCAATGTCCGTTTCTAAGGAACCCGCGTTTCTATGGTTACGAAGGATAGCAATAGATTCAAAGCTGTGAAATACATCAGCAATCAATTTAATGCAAACGAATGCAAAGCATCATCATGACTTGACATCTACCTTAACACAAGCGTGTAATAATAATTAGTGAACTGAGTGCAGGATTATTGAGTAGGAAACTGATCATTAGTAGACTGCTGATTACAATAATACTTATACAGACAACAATGCGCATTCACGTTTAGCATATTATTATTATAATTAGTTTTTAGCCGAACTATCGGAGGTTATTAGCACGTGCTTTTTCAACAAATTTCACCTTCAACACCAGAATCCATTCATTACAATCACGTAGATGATCTCTCTGCATTGCAGCTGTTATAAGTGCAACCTAACCACGGTACCTTCTGACTTCCCCAACGTCCCTAATCAACTTTTAAAAATCAATTTGACTCCTGTATGAAATTCGCCCCCCCTCACCGCCCCATCCTCCAGTAGCATTATAGAAGTCGACCTTTTGTCCAATCGGGGATTATCTGAATAGGCCAGTGAGCGTAATTAGGAAACGGATTATTCTATAATGAGATTGAGAAGGTTACTGAGTGCGTTTGCATCATGCACAGATCGCCGATACACGCGGATCAATTACCTCAGGGAGTTGATTATACGAATGCCACCACAACAACAAGGACCATGCATTATAGTTGATGTCTATTTTTATATCTCATCACATGACGTAATCTCGTCTAAGAAAATAATCCTGTTTTTATCATTAGACGGCAAAAATAGTGACCACCAAATCAATTCGAGAGAGAGTCTACTGCGAATATAAATATTATGCATAATTATAATACGAGCTTCAATGATTGATGAGAAAATGATGTAGACACTGGACAACGTATACGGCATTGAAATGATCCATTAATAAGACTATGCAATAGTATGCATGCAGTATGCATGCAGTAGTATGCATCAATGTGAACGACATTAATCGTGCATCGAGAGGTCTGTTTAGGGTGCGCGGACTATTGACCACCGGAGGTTGACCACCGGATGGTTGACCACCGGACGATTGACCACCGGACGTTTGACCATCGACCGATTGACCACCGGACGGTTGACCACCGGACGATTGACCACCGGACGTTTGACCATCGACCGATTGACCACCGGACGGTTGACCACCGGTCTAGTGGTGACTTAAATTTATTAACAAAATTTCAAAGCAAACCGGTAGGCCTATAGCTTTTATCTTAGCTTTTAGTTAAACTTGAAAGCGAAATTTCGTATTTACCGCCAGTAGGCTAAAGATAAACATCGTCGGCTTCTTTTAATTCTTTTTATGTGCATAGCCTATACATGAAATAGCACATCGCAGCTACGTGTATTAAGTACGCATTCCAAATAAACCTCTTTTGTTCTTTACCATCAAAGGTCCAGCGTAGTTCATCAAAGTTTCAAAGCAAACCGGTATAGCATTTATCTAAGCTTGAGAGTGAAATTTCGTAAAGTTTTATAAAAATCAAGCGATGGTCAATCGTCCGGTGGTCAATC
>OX243813.1:56336055-56455084 GCA_945859605.1 Lumbricus rubellus | reverse complement strand
CCCTAACCCTAAAATTCTTGAAGTGCACAGTATACACGGCGCTTGTGGTGTCCCTACAGTCCGTTGGTTCTTGTCCTGCTGGTAGATGAAATCCACACCTGTTGTTTATTTGTGTCCTTCACGGTATGAGGCAATGAGTGATTGGTCCATTCTGCATAGACCCTTTCGATCATAGACACTCGTTCGGTTGAGCTTCTTAACATACGGCATTTGCCAATTGTAACATCGTCATCTATCTGCTGAGAGTCCATTGTAATACTACATTTTAAGTTCTTCTCTTGATTCCATGGGGATAGCCGTGAGCCAGTGCTTTGAACTGAGTGTTCACGTTTATTTTTGTAAACCCTAACCTAACCTGCCCGAGCCTGGTGATGCTCTGTGGGAAAGGGAGAGGACTTTATAAAAGCTATATAGCCTGTACAAACCCTAACACTGACCCTAACCTTGAAGTGCACAGTATACACGGCCATACCTGTTGTTTACTTAAAGCATAGCCAATACACATGGAATAGCAATTAACACATTAATTGGGCCTAACACGCCTCCCGCATAAGCGCAGCTCTCAGCATTTGCAGTCTGGCCGCCGTCGAGAATAGTCGATTTCGATACGAAGTGAGTTCTTTACAACTCAACCGTGTGCATTTGTAACATCATTGACCTTAAAGTAGGCAACTCCGCCACGGCAGTTGGCCATGTTGTTCTTCAACCTAAACAGGTGTCGTATAACATATTTACCATCTAACTAATTGTCGTGCCAGTCCCAAGCCTGGTTAAGGAGGAGGGAACCCGCTTCATTAACATCAGGGGTCTATTGTTTACCGTAAATTAGAGTGCTTGGTGAGACAGAGTGTCTTATAGGCCATGTTAGACATGCACTTGAGGCTAAAGTTCTAGGCCAGATCTCTTTGAAACCTAAAATTCTTGAAGTGCACAGTATACACGGCGCTTGTGGTGTCCCTACAGTCCGTTGGTTCTTGTCCTGCTGGTAGATGAAATCCACACCTGTTGTTTATTTGTGTCCTTCACGGTATGAGGCAATGAGTGATTGGTCCATTCTGCATAGACCCTTTCGATCATAGACACTCGTTCGGTTGAGCTTCTTAACATACGGCATTTGCCAATTGTAACATCGTCATCTATCTGCTGAGAGTCCATTGTAATACTACATTTTAAGTTCTTCTCTTGATTCCATGGGGATAGCCGTGAGCCAGTGCTTTGAACTGAGTGTTCACGTTTATTTTTGTAAACCCTAACCTAACCTGCCCGAGCCTGGTGATGCTCTGTGGGAAAGGGAGAGGACTTTATAAAAGCTATATAGCCTGTACAAACCCTAACACTGACCCTAACCTTGAAGTGCACAGTATACACGGCCATACCTGTTGTTTACTTAAAGCATAGCCAATACACATGGAATAGCAATTAACACATTAATTGGGCCTAACACGCCTCCCGCATAAGCGCAGCTCTCAGCATTTGCAGTCTGGCCGCCGTCGAGAATAGTCGATTTCGATACGAAGTGAGTTCTTTACAACTCAACCGTGTGCATTTGTAACATCATTGACCTTAAAGTAGGCAACTCCGCCACGGCAGTTGGCCATGTTGTTCTTCAACCTAAACAGGTGTCGTATAACATATTTACCATCTAACTAATTGTCGTGCCAGTCCCAAGCCTGGTTAAGGAGGAGGGAACCCGCTTCATTAACATCAGGGGTCTATTGTTTACCGTAAATTAGAGTGCTTGGTGAGACAGAGTGTCTTATAGGCCATGTTAGACATGCACTTGAGGCTAAAGTTCTAGGCCAGATCTCTTTGAAACCTAAAATTCTTGAAGTGCACAGTATACACGGCGCTTGTGGTGTCCCTACAGTCCGTTGGTTCTTGTCCTGCTGGTAGATGAAATCCACACCTGTTGTTTATTTGTGTCCTTCACGGTATGAGGCAATGAGTGATTGGTCCATTCTGCATAGACCCTTTCGATCATAGACACTCGTTCGGTTGAGCTTCTTAACATACGGCATTTGCCAATTGTAACATCGTCATCTATCTGCTGAGAGTCCATTGTAATACTACATTTTAAGTTCTTCTCTTGATTCCATGGGGATAGCCGTGAGCCAGTGCTTTGAACTGAGTGTTCACGTTTATTTTTGTAAACCCTAACCTAACCTGCCCGAGCCTGGTGATGCTCTGTGGGAAAGGGAGAGGACTTTATAAAAGCTATATAGCCTGTACAAACCCTAACACTGACCCTAACCTTGAAGTGCACAGTATACACGGCCATACCTGTTGTTTACTTAAAGCATAGCCAATACACATGGAATAGCAATTAACACATTAATTGGGCCTAACACGCCTCCCGCATAAGCGCAGCTCTCAGCATTTGCAGTCTGGCCGCCGTCGAGAATAGTCGATTTCGATACGAAGTGAGTTCTTTACAACTCAACCGTGTGCATTTGTAACATCATTGACCTTAAAGTAGGCAACTCCGCCACGGCAGTTGGCCATGTTGTTCTTCAACCTAAACAGGTGTCGTATAACATATTTACCATCTAACTAATTGTCGTGCCAGTCCCAAGCCTGGTTAAGGAGGAGGGAACCCGCTTCATTAACATCAGGGGTCTATTGTTTACCGTAAATTAGAGTGCTTGGTGAGACAGAGTGTCTTATAGGCCATGTTAGACATGCACTTGAGGCTAAAGTTCTAGGCCAGATCTCTTTGAAACCTAAAATTCTTGAAGTGCACAGTATACACGGCGCTTGTGGTGTCCCTACAGTCCGTTGGTTCTTGTCCTGCTGGTAGATGAAATCCACACCTGTTGTTTATTTGTGTCCTTCACGGTATGAGGCAATGAGTGATTGGTCCATTCTGCATAGACCCTTTCGATCATAGACACTCGTTCGGTTGAGCTTCTTAACATACGGCATTTGCCAATTGTAACATCGTCATCTATCTGCTGAGAGTCCATTGTAATACTACATTTTAAGTTCTTCTCTTGATTCCATGGGGATAGCCGTGAGCCAGTGCTTTGAACTGAGTGTTCACGTTTATTTTTGTAAACCCTAACCTAACCTGCCCGAGCCTGGTGATGCTCTGTGGGAAAGGGAGAGGACTTTATAAAAGCTATATAGCCTGTACAAACCCTAACACTGACCCTAACCTTGAAGTGCACAGTATACACGGCCATACCTGTTGTTTACTTAAAGCATAGCCAATACACATGGAATAGCAATTAACACATTAATTGGGCCTAACACGCCTCCCGCATAAGCGCAGCTCTCAGCATTTGCAGTCTGGCCGCCGTCGAGAATAGTCGATTTCGATACGAAGTGAGTTCTTTACAACTCAACCGTGTGCATTTGTAACATCATTGACCTTAAAGTAGGCAACTCCGCCACGGCAGTTGGCCATGTTGTTCTTCAACCTAAACAGGTGTCGTATAACATATTTACCATCTAACTAATTGTCGTGCCAGTCCCAAGCCTGGTTAAGGAGGAGGGAACCCGCTTCATTAACATCAGGGGTCTATTGTTTACCGTAAATTAGAGTGCTTGGTGAGACAGAGTGTCTTATAGGCCATGTTAGACATGCACTTGAGGCTAAAGTTCTAGGCCAGATCTCTTTGAAACCTAAAATTCTTGAAGTGCACAGTATACACGGCGCTTGTGGTGTCCCTACAGTCCGTTGGTTCTTGTCCTGCTGGTAGATGAAATCCACACCTGTTGTTTATTTGTGTCCTTCACGGTATGAGGCAATGAGTGATTGGTCCATTCTGCATAGACCCTTTCGATCATAGACACTCGTTCGGTTGAGCTTCTTAACATACGGCATTTGCCAATTGTAACATCGTCATCTATCTGCTGAGAGTCCATTGTAATACTACATTTTAAGTTCTTCTCTTGATTCCATGGGGATAGCCGTGAGCCAGTGCTTTGAACTGAGTGTTCACGTTTATTTTTGTAAACCCTAACCTAACCTGCCCGAGCCTGGTGATGCTCTGTGGGAAAGGGAGAGGACTTTATAAAAGCTATATAGCCTGTACAAACCCTAACACTGACCCTAACCTTGAAGTGCACAGTATACACGGCCATACCTGTTGTTTACTTAAAGCATAGCCAATACACATGGAATAGCAATTAACACATTAATTGGGCCTAACACGCCTCCCGCATAAGCGCAGCTCTCAGCATTTGCAGTCTGGCCGCCGTCGAGAATAGTCGATTTCGATACGAAGTGAGTTCTTTACAACTCAACCGTGTGCATTTGTAACATCATTGACCTTAAAGTAGGCAACTCCGCCACGGCAGTTGGCCATGTTGTTCTTCAACCTAAACAGGTGTCGTATAACATATTTACCATCTAACTAATTGTCGTGCCAGTCCCAAGCCTGGTTAAGGAGGAGGGAACCCGCTTCATTAACATCAGGGGTCTATTGTTTACCGTAAATTAGAGTGCTTGGTGAGACAGAGTGTCTTATAGGCCATGTTAGACATGCACTTGAGGCTAAAGTTCTAGGCCAGATCTCTTTGAAACCTAAAATTCTTGAAGTGCACAGTATACACGGCGCTTGTGGTGTCCCTACAGTCCGTTGGTTCTTGTCCTGCTGGTAGATGAAATCCACACCTGTTGTTTATTTGTGTCCTTCACGGTATGAGGCAATGAGTGATTGGTCCATTCTGCATAGACCCTTTCGATCATAGACACTCGTTCGGTTGAGCTTCTTAACATACGGCATTTGCCAATTGTAACATCGTCATCTATCTGCTGAGAGTCCATTGTAATACTACATTTTAAGTTCTTCTCTTGATTCCATGGGGATAGCCGTGAGCCAGTGCTTTGAACTGAGTGTTCACGTTTATTTTTGTAAACCCTAACCTAACCTGCCCGAGCCTGGTGATGCTCTGTGGGAAAGGGAGAGGACTTTATAAAAGCTATATAGCCTGTACAAACCCTAACACTGACCCTAACCTTGAAGTGCACAGTATACACGGCCATACCTGTTGTTTACTTAAAGCATAGCCAATACACATGGAATAGCAATTAACACATTAATTGGGCCTAACACGCCTCCCGCATAAGCGCAGCTCTCAGCATTTGCAGTCTGGCCGCCGTCGAGAATAGTCGATTTCGATACGAAGTGAGTTCTTTACAACTCAACCGTGTGCATTTGTAACATCATTGACCTTAAAGTAGGCAACTCCGCCACGGCAGTTGGCCATGTTGTTCTTCAACCTAAACAGGTGTCGTATAACATATTTACCATCTAACTAATTGTCGTGCCAGTCCCAAGCCTGGTTAAGGAGGAGGGAACCCGCTTCATTAACATCAGGGGTCTATTGTTTACCGTAAATTAGAGTGCTTGGTGAGACAGAGTGTCTTATAGGCCATGTTAGACATGCACTTGAGGCTAAAGTTCTAGGCCAGATCTCTTTGAAACCTAAAATTCTTGAAGTGCACAGTATACACGGCGCTTGTGGTGTCCCTACAGTCCGTTGGTTCTTGTCCTGCTGGTAGATGAAATCCACACCTGTTGTTTATTTGTGTCCTTCACGGTATGAGGCAATGAGTGATTGGTCCATTCTGCATAGACCCTTTCGATCATAGACACTCGTTCGGTTGAGCTTCTTAACATACGGCATTTGCCAATTGTAACATCGTCATCTATCTGCTGAGAGTCCATTGTAATACTACATTTTAAGTTCTTCTCTTGATTCCATGGGGATAGCCGTGAGCCAGTGCTTTGAACTGAGTGTTCACGTTTATTTTTGTAAACCCTAACCTAACCTGCTCGAGCCTGGTGATGCTCTGTGGGAAAGGGAGAGGACTTTATAAAAGCTATATAGCCTGTACAAACCCTAACACTGACCCTAACCTTGAAGTGCACAGTATACACGGCCATACCTGTTGTTTACTTAAAGCATAGCCAATACACATGGAATAGCAATTAACACATTAATTGGGCCTAACACGCCTCCCGCATAAGCGCAGCTCTCAGCATTTGCAGTCTGGCCGCCGTCGAGAATAGTCGATTTCGATACGAAGTGAGTTCTTTACAACTCAACCGTGTGCATTTGTAACATCATTGACCTTAAAGTAGGCAACTCCGCCACGGCAGTTGGCCATGTTGTTCTTCAACCTAAACAGGTGTCGTATAACATATTTACCATCTAACTAATTGTCGTGCCAGTCCCAAGCCTGGTTAAGGAGGAGGGAACCCGCTTCATTAACATCAGGGGTCTATTGTTTACCGTAAATTAGAGTGCTTGGTGAGACAGAGTGTCTTATAGGCCATGTTAGACATGCACTTGAGGCTAAAGTTCTAGGCCAGATCTCTTTGAAACCTAAAATTCTTGAAGTGCACAGTATACACGGCGCTTGTGGTGTCCCTACAGTCCGTTGGTTCTTGTCCTGCTGGTAGATGAAATCCACACCTGTTGTTTATTTGTGTCCTTCACGGTATGAGGCAATGAGTGATTGGTCCATTCTGCATAGACCCTTTCGATCATAGACACTCGTTCGGTTGAGCTTCTTAACATACGGCATTTGCCAATTGTAACATCGTCATCTATCTGCTGAGAGTCCATTGTAATACTACATTTTAAGTTCTTCTCTTGATTCCATGGGGATAGCCGTGAGCCAGTGCTTTGAACTGAGTGTTCACGTTTATTTTTGTAAACCCTAACCTAACCTGCCCGAGCCTGGTGATGCTCTGTGGGAAAGGGAGAGGACTTTATAAAAGCTATATAGCCTGTACAAACCCTAACACTGACCCTAACCTTGAAGTGCACAGTATACACGGCCATACCTGTTGTTTACTTAAAGCATAGCCAATACACATGGAATAGCAATTAACACATTAATTGGGCCTAACACGCCTCCCGCATAAGCGCAGCTCTCAGCATTTGCAGTCTGGCCGCCGTCGAGAATAGTCGATTTCGATGCGAAGTGAGTTCTTTACAACTCAACCGTGTGCATTTGTAACATCATTGACCTTAAAGTAGGCAACTCCGCCACGGCAGTTGGCCATGTTGTTCTTCAACCTAAACAGGTGTCGTATAACATATTTACCATCTAACTAATTGTCGTGCCAGTCCCAAGCCTGGTTAAGGAGGAGGGAACCCGCTTCATTAACATCAGGGGTCTATTGTTTACCGTAAATTAGAGTGCTTGGTGAGACAGAGTGTCTTATAGGCCATGTTAGACATGCACTTGAGGCTAAAGTTCTAGGCCAGATCTCTTTGAAACCTAAAATTCTTGAAGTGCACAGTATACACGGCGCTTGTGGTGTCCCTACAGTCCGTTGGTTCTTGTCCTGCTGGTAGATGAAATCCACACCTGTTGTTTATTTGTGTCCTTCACGGTATGAGGCAATGAGTGATTGGTCCATTCTGCATAGACCCTTTCGATCATAGACACTCGTTCGGTTGAGCTTCTTAACATACGGCATTTGCCAATTGTAACATCGTCATCTATCTGCTGAGAGTCCATTGTAATACTACATTTTAAGTTCTTCTCTTGATTCCATGGGGATAGCCGTGAGCCAGTGCTTTGAACTGAGTGTTCACGTTTATTTTTGTAAACCCTAACCTAACCTGCCCGAGCCTGGTGATGCTCTGTGGGAAAGGGAGAGGACTTTATAAAAGCTATATAGCCTGTACAAACCCTAACACTGACCCTAACCTTGAAGTGCACAGTATACACGGCCAGAGAGCAGCACTGATGCGCAACAGACTCAGTATTGAAGCTGCACAGCTAATGATGTACGGTCACCGGCTAACCTCATTGAGGTGAAAAGGAGGGCAGCCTCAGTGAGGTGGAAGTCCCTCCCTGCCGGTATAGCCTCTCAGTGTAGCAGATCATCCTGATACCTCCTCGTGGTTCTCCCTGGAAACTACTGGTCTCAGTAGGCTAAATTCAGGATGGTCGCCCAGCTATGGGAAAATAGTGAAGACTGCCTTGGTGTCCTCGGCTGGAGTCCGGCATGTCACGGCAATGGCGAGGGCGGCACCGCAGCACAGCATCCGCAGGTAGCTGCTGAGAGCTTGCTGACCGCCTACTGGCATCAGTCTTGGTCAACCTGCTGCGCTCACACTCTCGGGTCCACATGTCTCAGCTTCTGTGCCTGTGGACGATCGTCTGTGTGAGAAGAGAGAGTGGGACTGGACGACACACACCTTTCTCACTTTAATCCACTCAATGTGAAGGTATACGTCGTGACGATTGGGAAAGTCCTGCGGCGATGGGCAAGTGACGACGGGTGCAGGTGGAGGATACTTGACAGTCCAGGACTGGAACTTTAATCACGACGTGAGATCCGTCGCATCGACGGCTCAGTCCATCATACACGGCCATACCTGTTGTTTACTTAAAGCATAGCCAATACACATGGAATAGCAATTAACACATTAATTGGGCCTAACACGCCTCCCGCATAAGCGCAGCTCTCAGCATTTGCAGTCTGGCCGCCGTCGAGAATAGTCGATTTCGATACGAAGTGAGTTCTTTACAACTCAACCGTGTGCATTTGTAACATCATTGACCTTAAAGTAGGCAACTCCGCCACGGCAGTTGGCCATGTTGTTCTTCAACCTAAACAGGTGTCGTATAACATATTTACCATCTAACTAATTGTCGTGCCAGTCCCAAGCCTGGTTAAGGAGGAGGGAACCCGCTTCATTAACATCAGGGGTCTATTGTTTACCGTAAATTAGAGTGCTTGGTGAGACAGAGTGTCTTATAGGCCATGTTAGACATGCACTTGAGGCTAAAGTTCTAGGCCAGATCTCTTTGAAACCTAAAATTCTTGAAGTGCACAGTATACACGGCGCTTGTGGTGTCCCTACAGTCCGTTGGTTCTTGTCCTGCTGGTAGATGAAATCCACACCTGTTGTTTATTTGTGTCCTTCACGGTATGAGGCAATGAGTGATTGGTCCATTCTGCATAGACCCTTTCGATCATAGACACTCGTTCGGTTGAGCTTCTTAACATACGGCATTTGCCAATTGTAACATCGTCATCTATCTGCTGAGAGTCCATTGTAATACTACATTTTAAGTTCTTCTCTTGATTCCATGGGGATAGCCGTGAGCCAGTGCTTTGAACTGAGTGTTCACGTTTATTTTTGTAAACCCTAACCTAACCTGCCCGAGCCTGGTGATGCTCTGTGGGAAAGGGAGAGGACTTTATAAAAGCTATATAGCCTGTACAAACCCTAACACTGACCCTAACCTTGAAGTGCACAGTATACACGGCCAGAGAGCAGCACTGATGCGCAACAGACTCAGTATTGAAGCTGCACAGCTAATGATGTACGGTCACCGGCTAACCTCATTGAGGTGAAAAGGAGGGCAGCCTCAGTGAGGTGGAAGTCCCTCCCTGCCGGTATAGCCTCTCAGTGTAGCAGATCATCCTGATACCTCCTCGTGGTTCTCCCTGGAAACTACTGGTCTCAGTAGGCTAAATTCAGGATGGTCGCCCAGCTATGGGAAAATAGTGAAGACTGCCTTGGTGTCCTCGGCTGGAGTCCGGCATGTCACGGCAATGGCGAGGGCGGCACCGCAGCACAGCATCCGCAGGTAGCTGCTGAGAGCTTGCTGACCGCCTACTGGCATCAGTCTTGGTCAACCTGCTGCGCTCACACTCTCGGGTCCACATGTCTCAGCTTCTGTGCCTGTGGACGATCGTCTGTGTGAGAAGAGAGAGTGGGACTGGACGACACACACCTTTCTCACTTTAATCCACTCAATGTGAAGGTATACGTCGTGACGATTGGGAAAGTCCTGCGGCGATGGGCAAGTGACGACGGGTGCAGGTGGAGGATACTTGACAGTCCAGGACTGGAACTTTAATCACGACGTGAGATCCGTCGCATCGACGGCTCAGTCCATCATACACGGCCATACCTGTTGTTTACTTAAAGCATAGCCAATACACATGGAATAGCAATTAACACATTAATTGGGCCTAACACGCCTCCCGCATAAGCGCAGCTCTCAGCATTTGCAGTCTGGCCGCCGTCGAGAATAGTCGATTTCGATACGAAGTGAGTTCTTTACAACTCAACCGTGTGCATTTGTAACATCATTGACCTTAAAGTAGGCAACTCCGCCACGGCAGTTGGCCATGTTGTTCTTCAACCTAAACAGGTGTCGTATAACATATTTACCATCTAACTAATTGTCGTGCCAGTCCCAAGCCTGGTTAAGGAGGAGGGAACCCGCTTCATTAACATCAGGGGTCTATTGTTTACCGTAAATTAGAGTGCTTGGTGAGACAGAGTGTCTTATAGGCCATGTTAGACATGCACTTGAGGCTAAAGTTCTAGGCCAGATCTCTTTGAAACCTAAAATTCTTGAAGTGCACAGTATACACGGCGCTTGTGGTGTCCCTACAGTCCGTTGGTTCTTGTCCTGCTGGTAGATGAAATCCACACCTGTTGTTTATTTGTGTCCTTCACGGTATGAGGCAATGAGTGATTGGTCCATTCTGCATAGACCCTTTCGATCATAGACACTCGTTCGGTTGAGCTTCTTAACATACGGCATTTGCCAATTGTAACATCGTCATCTATCTGCTGAGAGTCCATTGTAATACTACATTTTAAGTTCTTCTCTTGATTCCATGGGGATAGCCGTGAGCCAGTGCTTTGAACTGAGTGTTCACGTTTATTTTTGTAAACCCTAACCTAACCCTAACCCTAACCCTAACCCATTTCTTGTGCTCATCTCCAGCAGCCATCTTATAAGAATACAACTTTGCTCTGAGTCCAATAAATTCTTTTATCTGTTTCCCACTAGCTTCATCCTTGAACATTCCAATAACTTTTTTATTTACTCCAACCTCAATACCAGATGGATGATCTCTCGGGTATTCACTCGTGTCGAATCGAGTCTTAATATCGCCTGCGATATCTGAGTAAAAGTCTTCAGTTTTAATTTCGTATGTCAAAGAATCTGTATCGGTAAATAATAATTTAGCTCTATTTCCGTATTTATCCTTGATGTAATTGTAATGAAATTCATACATCAACGTTTTGCTCAAGTGTAATATACACATGCCAAGATATATAGGTTTATTATAGTACAATTTAGTTTTTTTCATGTGAACGGCTATTAGATTTTCATCGAAAATAGTACATCTCTCATAATTAGGTTTAGCGGCTAGTTCAATAGCCCTCTCCTCTTGACACACTAACTCTACATCAACACGATTTTCAATGTTCTCACAAGTTTTCCAAAGACACTGTTATTCATTAACTTGAAAAAGTCTTTCTCAAAGTCATTAGTAGCTTTCGTTCTAAGAGCTGTATTTAAATCGATATACTTTTTCAACCAATCACTTTCTTCGAATAGTACACCTCTATGCACTTTTGTTATTTTCAAACCCAAGCTCTCATACAGCTTCAGATTATCGTAATGCAGCACATACTTCTTTTTATGGTTTAAGTTTGGAATTAACTTTTTGACTTTGTTAATCTCAATGCTTTCGGGGGCTAACGGAAAATCGTTATGCAGGTCGTGTAACTCTTTAGGATATTCCAAATCAACTTCCAATATGCATGGAATACTTCTCCAATTATTTAATTCATCTTCGTTCATCCATTTGAACCCGTGAGTAGGTAAATTTTTGATCATAGCCCATCCATATAGATTATTCGCATCCAGGTAAGTAATAAATGTAGAATTTTCGTTACTATTGAAATCGCTCATATATTTATTATTCGCTTTCCCGTAACGATTTGATATTGTGCTCACTCCTCCTCTCATCCCTTGCCTAAGCATCAGAATCATATCATAATCATTCAATAACTCCAATTTCACGCCTGTCAATTTTAAAGCGGCATCCCAGGCTAAACCAGGAGATGTAAAATACCATGCAGGGTCAAGCGTATAGTTCTTCATACACACATCTCTAAAGTTTTCGAAAACATCGGCAAGTAACAGAACATCCGAAACGTTGTATAAATCGTGATATTCTCTGAATGTTTTGCATCCAAATTCCTTCCATACCGATTTTGCATGCTCGTAGTCTTCATCGCTAATATTCGAATCATTTAGCTTAGAATAGAAAGCGAATTTTGGTGGTAGTTCGGTTTCATTAAAGGTAGTAAATGAATCGACGTAGTCATAAGGATATATGCCTTTTCTCAGCAAAAGATCGAGCTTCTTTCCAGTATATCGTTTCCCAATATTTTTACACTGGTCTTTGCTTAGGTTCCTCGATAAAGCATCAAGACTAGAAGCCATAAATTTAAAACTGTCGATAAAACGCAGTTGTCGCTTGACGGTAATCTCTTTTCCCTCTTTATTTACAAACTTATCAACAACGACCTCTCTGCTAAAAGATATATACTTTTCCTCGTTATTAGGTATGCAATTAATTTTCTCTCCATTATTACCTCTCAGTTTCTTAATGAACAGATGACAATCGTACCCGGAAAGATTATGAAACACTACAGGGAAAAACTTGGGGACTTTATAGTTTACATTACAAATGTTATGAGCAGCCCCTCTAAATTTACCGCTAAGATGACAGTGATCTCTCACTCGGTCTTCGCCCAACGTTTTTTCACAGATATGACATATAGTAGCTCCATCAAAACACTTCTTGTCCTCTTCTGTAAATATCATCTTCTTAGGGAATTTAAATTGATTATATATTTGTTTTATATTCTCTTCTAGTTTATCTACAAATATTTGACCAACATCATCATCTTCGCTTTCAGCCGTAAACGTCACAGGATCTTGAGAATATACACTATCGTCGAAACATTTTATGTGGTAACAAAAGGAGCTAGGAGTGTGCTTTTGATATTTATTAGTGTACGACAACTCTGGATTTGGTTGGCATGTATCGATCGGTTTTACAAAAGACTCAAAATCTGCGTAGACTATAAACGGAACCCTCATAGAATTGTTATAATTTTTAAAACTTAGCATAGTTCCTGGTGGTGGCATTTCTATTTTTTGTGCGTTATGGAGTTTGCAGTACTCATTATGGTTTTTAAGCGCTCCTGTCGTTGTGAAACCATTCATACACCTTTTACAATAATACATCGAATTAGTCCGAAATCTCATCAATCTGTTAAAATTCTTGATCCAGCAATAATGTTTCCTTTCTCCGTTGGAAATAAGCAATAGATCTACATAAATACTACTTTCACACTTAGACAGATAAAGCGGGTATACTTCTTTTTCATAACCGAATACATTAACATTAACATTATTATTTCTCTCGAACCTACCTATCACATTAGCATCAGCAGCAACTGGAAACTCAATACCACTCCAATTAAGTTTTTTAGACTGTTCTTTCAAAGCTTTCGTTATTATCTCCGAATTTTTCACAACCGGATTCAAAGCTCTAGTGATACACCATTTGAAACATTCTTCATCATCGTTTTTCATATTTATGATAGCCTTTTTATTAGCTAAAAAGTCGGGAAGTGGAATGTAAGAACTACCTCTTAAGGGTGTATACTTTACCGTATTTATATCTAATTTTACAACAGCTTTAAATCTCCAATTACTTCCTTGCATCTGAAAACTAGCAATAGACTCCATGATTTTATCCTTTTTTCTGCTGTATATTTCATTCAAGTCGGTTGCTTCTAAAATAACTTCTGCCCTGGAAACGAATGGTATATCCTCAGAAGTCACTATTCCAGATTTCATATCCACGCGTTCCATAGTACAAGTAAGAACTAAATTAGTCTTTGTCTGACGATTGTTCGACAACAGATGTACTACCTGCGGTCTGACGAAATTAAGAAACGACGAGGCATCCATTCCATTAATTCCATCTATTCTATACTGCTTGGTGAATCCTTTAATAGCCGACGCCGTTTCTAGAATTTTAATTTTATCAAATATCCTGGAAACAGTTGACTTCAACGATTCGAGTTTTTCATTTACGACTTTAGTGTCTCGTTCAGGCACATAACTAAGTAGCCAATCCGCAAAATCATTTAATTTGGATCTAACCCTATTTTTGTATTTTCTCTTAGGCGCTACTGGTTTGTACTTACCAGGTGTGGGTGTAAGCGTAGGAACCTTAATGTCAGGAACCGATGAGTCGAGCAAGTGTTCAACATGGTTCATGTTTCTTAAACTACTTTTCTTTAAATCCATTTTATCTTACCACGCAAAAATATTAAAACATGTGAGATCGAAGATCCACTTATCTGTGAGATCGAAGATCCACTTATCTATCTCTCATACACTTTAATTTCGTATCTATCTCTCCAGACATTTCCGTTATGATAAGCTATTATGCCAGCACTCTGACCATACGCCTTAGCAGCTTTATACATCGATGGATACGAGGTAACAACGCCAGTCTCTCGATCTATAATATCTACTCTTCTCGGTTGTTTCCTGATACTGCTCAACGTGTCATGTCGATATGACACAGACTTGTAGTCTGTCGGAAGAATATTCTTTTCAATCAATACAGCTATCATTTGAGGTTTGTTGAGATGTGAAGTGCCTGTAACATTGTTATGCTTGGCCAACATTCTAAGCTCTGGTAGCTTCATAATATATAAGTATTCTTTAAATCAATTTTCCATACACTACACTCATTTTCTGTCCATCCGATTGGAACTGCAGCAACCTATCTGAAATTACGACAGCATACGCTTCTGTGTCGGCTGGCACTGCTGCATTGAAAAGAGCCTTAATTTGAATATCAACGACTGAAGATTTCAAACGCTCGGATTGTTTGCTTACATCGAACACGAACAACGGGTATAATTCTTTATAATCTACAGGTGTTATATTGCTTTGGGTAATCAACTTATCCATACCATAGAATTTTTGACTAAAGGAGGACGCGTCTCTGTACGCTCTGGAGAATTGTTGATTAGGAAACGACAGGTTATGGTCGACAGCTGGATATCTTTCTTGATTCATCATCACATATATGTTCTTGAGATCGCAGTGATTAAATAGCGACGGATTACTTTCCTGATTACCGCTACGGTCCGTCTGAAATCCTACGATGATATATCTGGGTTTCTCAGGTGATGTTTTTACGCTAAGACGCCAACTGAAACTTGTCGACTGAGGAACTGTTATTGTGTCGCATTGACGAGCTCTATACGCAACTGGCAATGTTAATTTCGATTCAATCGTCTTATACAACTGCATTCGTTCCATATCGGAAGGAATAACGTGCGGAATAAACCATGAAATTTTGTTTATCGCAACTTTTCCAGCAGCTGCAGCGTTATCTCGGAATATGGCATCATCGTCCGCTTTACGAACTAAAGTCAGCGTCTGTTTGAAGCCATAAATAATCTTGTCGTAATCATCGCAAAACCCGAAAATATGCTTCAACGGAACAATAAAGCTGAACATTCCTTTAGTGTTTGGTTTGCGAATGAGAAAGCTTTGTCTAGTGGCAAATCCGGGGTTGTCCGCAATAACAGCAGTCGCTCCAGTGTCTTTATACCACAGCTGATTTAAGCCTTGAGTCAGCTGAAAATCGTTTGGATACGTAAGTAAACCGAGCATCGTTGTAGCTTGACCCGGATGAAATAGCGTTTAGATTTCTTGATTAGATAACTGATAGGATATTTGACTGAATAGATACATAAGTCCATTATTCGTGAGAGCAACTAAATCAGCATTAACGTATGCGGTGTCATCGGCTTTAATTAGTCTTCCTTCGAATTGTAGATATGACTCTGCTGGGTGACTATATAAGTCTTGTAATTCAATATTTATTCTTATTTCACCAGAACTGTTAAGGTTAGTTCTCGCTACAGGTTCGTACTCGTGCCATTCGTATCGCTCGATACCTTCATCGATCAATGGTTGCTCTGTGAATCTTAGAATATCGGATTGCATTTTATTATACATATATTTTTAAATAAGAAAATAAATTTTTTGGTCTAAATAAGAAAATAAACTTAAGCAAAATAAATTTAAACTGCCATTTTCAAACCACCTCCGTTTAAGCGTTTTACGAGATCTTGAATTCTAATAGCTCCTCCCGTCATTTGCGGATTCGACCCGAGTAATCTAGCTAGAATGACTTTAGTTTCCTGAGTTATCGGCTGTTGAACGGTGGTTGGTGGGAGTATCTTATTGAGTAATCGTTTTCCAACGTCGATAGCCTTATCCTTAGCAACACCCCCAATCTCTTTGACAGCTGTGCTCGCAATTTGTTTGGCTGCATTCGATGTCAGTAGTCTCTTGAGAAATCCTGCAATGGAATCGAATATTCCTGCTCCACCGACAACGTGTACTTTTTTATAACTTCTTCTCGCAACGACCAGCATTTCTATATCATCAATTTTTAATTAGATCATCAATTTTTAAATTAGATCGTCAATTTTTTATATTCATCTTTGGTTATCACTCTTTGTCTTAGTAACTCATCCGTCATACCTACAATTTCATTTCTTACACCCGTATTTCCCGCTTTGTAGCTATATATTCGCAACTCTAATTGTTTTACTAATTCGTTAGGATCTGAAGGAATGGTAATTATTCCGCTTCCTGTTTTACCTCTTAACTTCATGTAATCGTCCCATATGGGTTTTATTATCTTTGCATATTTTACACTTCTAGACGATTTAGGTTTGTTTGGTTTATTTGGCTGACTCATGGCATTCGTTTTAATTAGAATCTCGGCGTATTCTTCGAGATCACGATTATCATAAATTGAACTGTTTGGACTAGCTAACGTTAACAATTCCCATAATCCTGGAGTTCCTTGATAAGTTGTGGTTCCAACTGTAATATCATTTCCTTGGATTGAGGCTTCGCTGTCACCGATGTAGAATTTTCCATCTCTTGATCTTAATCCGAATGTTGTATCCACAAGTCTTTTATCAGAAGCATATTTTTTAAGGTATTCAACTGCAATATTTCCTAATTCTAACCTTCTAATGTCTTCTACTGGGTCATCGTCATCGTACGCCTCTATAGATGGATACTGGGGAAATTGAATAGTTTTCAACGAATCTGGAAGTGATTTTAGAGCGAGTGATGTTGCTGCAGAGTTATCTTTTATTGTCGACAGCAAAGCGTTTTGTTCTTTCGAAATTGCTGATTGAGAGTCGACTATTGGTTTGTAGATTTTCGTTAATTCTCGTTGAAGTCCAAGATCGTCTATTCTCTCTGAAAGAAAGTTTTGTTTAATATTTTTTTTCGTTTTTAAAAACTCTTCGATAATAAAATCTCTTTTTGCAGGATCGCTAATTTTCAGTAGCGACATTTTTTTATTATAAGTATAATGTTTAAAACGTAACGTAAAACGTAACGTAAAACGTAAACGTAAAACGTACACGTTATGCATCGTAGTAGCCTAATTAACGTAACATATGGAGTCTTTTTCGTTTATAGTAACTGGTGAATCGGAGTTGTTTTGTATTGTAATTATTATATCCTCTGCGTCCTCTAGGACAGTACCATCTTGAAGGCTCAGTCTGAGTTGTTTCAACTTCTGTCTAAGAGAGACTAGACACATTCCACTGGTCATTCGGACTCCAAGGCCTACTTCTACTGTAATATTTGTCTTTGGTTCAATCTTTATCGCTTGCTGAGCAAAAATCTCATATCTATCGCCTGCTCGTTGTCTTGCAGGAGCGTGAGTGACCACTTTAGGCAACCAAATTATCGTACTCACACGAGGCTTTCGTTTGGTGATAAATTTGTGTATTGGGTGACCGTATCCAGACATTTATATAAGTGGTTTTTTAAAGTAACATTCCAAGAATAGGAATATTTTTAAATGGTGAATTGGGACCAAGTATAAGACCTTCACCGCTGACATATCCTGTTCCTCTTTTCATAAACAGACCGGAACCCGATATCGAAATACCCTTTTTCCACGGAGATAGAAAAAGACCTTCCCCAGCAGGCACTATCTTACAGCATATTCCTCCTTTCTTAACGTAGAGCACGCCAGATCCTATTTGTGAGATCGAAGATCCACTTATCGGATGTGAGATCGAAGATCCACTAATTTTATCGACAATTTTGGAACCAGCTGCAGAACCCAATCCTGTTAAGGCTCCTGTGGCTAAACTCGGAAGAACACTAGACAGTAGAAACTTTCCGGCTGTTGCTAAGAACGGTAGAATAGCGCCAATAAATCCGCCTTCGACTCTCGCATTGTCTTCTAATTGCTTTTTACCCATTTTAATTGTCAAACCAGTTCCATTCTGATACGCTTTAGTTAACTTGTTAATTTGCCTCTGGTTTAGAGCTAATACATGCTCACCAGTTATATCTCCATGAGAAAGTCTTATACTCACTCCAGATCCTGCTTGAGCAGCTCGCTTAATCTTCTCTTTTTGCCCTTCAGAAATATTAACTTTGACCTTAGCGTAAGTGCTCATCTTATATTAAATATAAACTTTAAATTAAACCTCTCTTATGTGAAATCGTATCGACAATTCCTCACCTCTTAAATTAATTAGTTTTCCATTTTGGTCTATCAGTTTTGTTTCCATTGATGAAATAGAGTATAGCGTTATTGGAAGATATACGAGATTATGAGGAGATTCGATTATCTTGTAACCAGGCCCGACCGATGGAAAGAAAGAATAAATTATGTTCTCCGTTGTTCCGTTGGCATACGATGATCCTATTATATCACTGGTAATTCGTAAACTATTCACGCTGTTTATATCGACTATGTGCTCGGATTCGTTATATCCTTCGGAGTATACACGACTCTGAAATCCTAGAACGGTGTTAATTGAATTTGGTACTCTAAAATCAATTTTATAGTTCTCATCAATTTCCAAAACAGCCTTCAAAGTATTGTTATTTGGTCGCAACTTTATACATTGACCATGACCTCCTTCTTTTAAAATTCTCTGTATGTAATCGTTTAAGTCTTCGATTTCATAGCAACCGGTTGGAATGTCTAAATCTTCCCACGTTACACCGTTATCTGACGAATATACGAATTTATTATTTGTTTCGTCTATATTAGGAAAACTGTAGTAAGTTTCAAGATTAACAAGGGCCATTTCATACGTTTTACTTTTGTCCAGTTCGATTAGTGGATTAAATTTCGTTCGAATTCGTGTGTTCCTTTCGCTCAACAAAATGCAAAAGGATTCTTTAGCCTCTGTGTTACGTGCAATCGTTTGAGTAGTAGATAAAATTTCGTCAAGAAGGGTTTCCATTTTAGATAGCTATTTTTAAACCTAGAATATAAAATCTTAAATTTTGTTATCATTTTATTATTGCTTTTATTTAATGTAAAATGTATCTAATCCACTTCTATACCTACCCTTATTTGTTTTGCTAGTCAAGTCAATAACCACAAAACCATGCGTTTCATCCCACGCAGTTTTGCATAGTTTTCGAAATTCTTCTATAGTCATATCATCTACACCTATATGATCGCTGTATATGTGGTTAATATTTTTAAGGTCTTGAGGGAACAAACATATAAAGTTGGCATTCTCTCGGATAGTTTGTCTAGGCAGTTTGAAATAATTTTGGGCTAGGTAAAAGCAGTCTACATTACTATGCCTACCTCTTATATAATACGATTCGCATTTATTTTGTCGCTCTAACTGTAAATCATCAAAAATCATGAGATTCTTCTTATCTCGACTTAAGTCTCGTGGATCTGGAACATCTTCAGAGGTTTCAAAGAACTTGCATTCTATATCCGATTTTTTTGCCATGTTTTTAGACATCTCCTCGACAACAGCAGTCGGTGATACATTTAATTTCATTATCTCATCGCGATTATCAAAAAGTCTTATAATTGCTTCCTTTGGTAATTTCTCTTCGAATGCTTTCTTAAGTATCTTATACTCCGGTTGAAATAAACTTTTGCCGAAGATTTGCAGGTTATCGTAATCTAACCAACCAGGTCTCAGTAATAAATTAAGTAGTAAAATCGTTTTACCGCATTGAGACTTACCTACGATCAAACCTCTGATGCTTCTTGGTAGGAGAGGACTGTTAAAGCGTTTAGATGTATCTTCATTCCATGACAGGTCATGGACTTCCATTTTAATTATATTATATTAAAATGGAGCACAGCTCGTATTGCGTAAAATGTAAACGAAAAACTGAGTGTAGAGATATTCAACGAGTCGTTAGTAAGAATGGTAGATCTATGCTTAGATGTGTATGCGTTGATTGTGGCGCTAGAAAAACTCAGTTTACTAAAATGTCTACTACTGTACAAGGTGGTGATTTGGTATCAGCGCTCAATTCTGCTACTTCTAATATTAAACTTCCATGGGCAAAGTACCCGGGTGAAATGCATCTTCCAGGACATTCTTTCACAGGTCCAGGAACTCGACTGGATTTGCGATTGAATCCTGATGGGACGCCAAAAGATTGGAGTAAACCAGTAGATAGAGTTGATCAAGCAGCCTATCACCATGACTTAGCTTATGCTAAACATACTGATACAGCAGGAAGAAACGTCGCTGACAGAGCTATGATAGATAATTAAATAATATATCTAATCCTACTTTCCGCGAACGAATTGAAAGATCTATAGTTAAACCAATTTTATCAACAAAGACCCATTTTGGAATGGGATTGAAAAAAAGAATTTGACTTGGACGGATCAACTTGCTGAGGAGTTGCATAAACCTATAGTCAGGAAGTTCAGGAAGCGAGTTGTTTATGTTCAGGGAGTGGACAAAATTTGGGCGGCTGACTTGATTGACATGCAGGCTTATGCTAAATTTAATTCTGGTGTGAAATATTTGTTAAGTGTTATTGATATATTCTCCAAGTATGCATTTATTCAGCCGTTAAAAGATAAGCGCGGAGAATCTGTGGCAGATGCTTTCGTTAAAATATTTAATACGAGTAAAAGAAGGGGTGAAAAACTTTGGGTCGATAAGGGATCTGAATTCTATAATAAACAGGTAAAATCATTAGGTATGGAGTTGTATTCAACTGAGAACGAAGAGAAATCTTGTATCGTAGAGAGATTTAATAGAACAGTGAAAGAGAAAATGTTCAAATATTTTACAGCAAATTCAACTCAGAGATATATCGATGTTTTAGATAATATGGTTAATTTATACAACACCACAAGACATTCTTCCATTAAAATGACTCCTGTTAAAGCGAGTATCAAAGCAAACGAATGGGTTGTGTGGATGAATCTGTATGGTGATGCTGTACCTGAAACTGTTAAACCTAAATTTTCAGTAGGAGATAAAGTAAGAATTTCTAAGAAGAAAAAGACATTTGAGAAAGGCTACACGCAGAATTGGACACAGGAGGTTTTTACAATAACACAAATTCAGTACACAGACCCAATAACCTATAAAATATCAGACTATCATGGAGAAGAAATAAAAGGGACATTTTATGAAGCTGAGTTACAATCGACAACGCAAGATACATTTAAAATAGAAAAGATTATAAGAAAAAGAGGAAATCGGTCTTTGGTTAAATGGTTAGGCTATGATGATTCATTCAATTCATGGGTTAATAATAAAAACTTGATGTCATTGTGAATTTACTACTACTATTAGCAAATTGTTTATACTGCAGCTCTTGTGCAATCATTACTTTTGTATGAATAAGAACACGCTTTAATAACAAGTTATACTGTACATTCGCAGCCTGTTCTAAGAAGAAAAAGACATTCGAGAAAACAAAATTCTTGACTTTTTAGAACGGATGACTAAAAAAAAATATAAAAAAAAAAAGACCTAGAAAAAAAAAAAAAAAAAAAAAAACCTAGAAAAAAAAAAAACCTAGGGAAAAAAAAACCTAGAAAAAAAACCTAGAAAAAAAGTTTGAAAAAAAAACCTAGGAAAAAAAACTTAGAAAAAAAAACCTAGAAAAAAAGTTAGAAAAAAAGTTAGAAAAAAAAACCTAGGAAAAAAACTTAGAAAAAAAAACCTAGAAAAAAAGTTAGAAAAAAAAACCTAGGAAAAAAACTTAGAAAAAAAAACCTAGGAAAAAAAACTTAGGAAAAAGTTTATTTGCGTCTTCTTGTCCTGTAAAATTGCCTATCTCGGGACAAAAATTTATCTTGGGGACAGAACCGGAAGTTTGGGGACAGATTCAGAGGTGAAGGACGATTTTTCAACAAATTGCACCGCGTAGGATAAGATTTAATCGCATTGCACCGCGTATCATAAGATTTATCGTATTGTGCCCTGTGCGAAGTGTCAACGATGTTATAGGTCGGTTGCTGCGTGGCTTTTAATAGGTACATCCCCAGCTTATCCTTTAGCACCATTTTAACTTAATTTATCTTCAATATCAGGTTTCTTAAAAGGTAGCTAAGTAATTAATTATGCATCAGGAAAATAATAAAATACCCCAAAGGAGAAGAGGAGGAATCAGGGAAATAATAAAAGACTACTAACCACGGTACTACCGAGCTATCCACTGCACTACCGAGCACCCCCCTCAGGAAATAATAAAAGACATCCAGAAAATTAAAAAGACATCTGATTTTTTTAAACACCATTTTAGCTGATATTTTCTTCAATATCAGGCTTCTTAGAAAATAGCTAAGTAATTAATTATGCATCTGAGAGACGTCGACTGCTTTGTCTCGCTCCCAGTCAGGTTGTTGTTGTAATAGACCATATGTACTAAGCGCTCACGAACAAAGGGTCTGTTCGCATCTGCTGTGAGTCAATACCGTATTCTGCAGTTGTTTTGCATCAGCGTTGATCACCATTACCGTAGCTCCTACCAAGAATGTTAATTGGGTTTTAGCTGATTGTTTCTTCAATTTTAATTGTTTTATCTTCAATATCAGGCTTCTTTAAAGTCAGCTAGCTAATTAATTTTACATCTACTATCCTCACATGAGATTTACACAGACAGAGACACCATACACTACACACGTGACACACAGACAAACATACTAAGTAGAATCCTACACTACTGCAACGCTACATCAAAAAACCAGCTCAACACAATCTAAACCATGACAACATTAAAAGCACATCCTCTATATATACAATGAATCTATCAAAACAAGCACTCACCACAGACGAAACCGACCTGTTGGATCTAGGTCTGTCTTTTGTACCAAATATAAATAAGGTCAATTATTTGAGTATTGAAAAATCCTTGACTAGAATAATTAGATTGATAAAATATAGGGACCACTTTGGCGACGACGACGACCAGGCTCCACAACAGATAAATAATAATGCTAAAAGCTTCATACAACCTAGACTAAGTGTGTGGGAGCCTAGGTATAAAGATTTAGGAGATGACACTAAAGAACTAATATCCAAAATTCAAGAAACTACGGAGACTATTCTAAATGGGTATCAATTAAAAGACAACAATTATCTAATTAAAACTGAACCTAACATAACAGGGCAACAAAGGCAAGCCATAAGAAAATTACGGGCCAATGATAATATAGTTATAAAATCAGCTGATAAGGGGGAATGGTTTGTGTACTAGATAAGGCGGCGTATCTTACGGAGGCCCATAGACAATTATATAACACTAAATATTACAAACCTATAAAAGAACCTATGCAAAAACATAATATACCTGCAATTAATCGCATCCTAGAGGACCTTTACATCCAGGGTCACATCACTAAAAGACAGTATGAATATCTTAACGCTAGGGATACAGATAAATTGAGACATTTCTATCTTTTACCTAAAATACATAAACCAACTAATAAATGGACACTACCTAACATGCCGGAAGGTAGGCCTATTGTGGGAGACTGTGGCACAGAATCCCGCAGAGTAAGTGAGTATATTGATAGCTTCTTGAAACCGCTTGCCAACAAACATGCAACATACATTAAAGACACTTATGACTTCGTTAATAGAATAAGGAATATAAGAATAGACAATAAATACATTTTGGTAACTGGTGACATCACCGCCCTCTATACTAATATGAATATCGACCGCACGATCGCAGCAGTTAAGGACATGTTTCTTAAACATCCTGACCCACGTAGGCCTGATACGGAATTAGCCTACTAGAACTTCTTGAAATAGCTCTTAAAAATAACGACTTTTCTTTTTGCAATAAATTCTTTCTCCAGATATTCGGAACTGCTATGGGTAAGACCTTTGCTCCCAATCTGGCTAACATTTATCTCCTGGAATTTGATAATAATGCACGCACTGGCTTCCACATAAAACCAGAGGACTTCTTTAGATTTCTTGATGATGTGTTCTTTCTTTGGCCTGGCACAGTAGACGAACTTAAACAATTCGAGCAATTTCTCAACTCAATAATACCTGATATAAAAATTACGCTAAATTATAGTGACACGGCCGTAAACTTTCTGGACACTACAGTATTCAAACATACACAGAATGGCATAACAACACTTCAAACTAAGGTTTATTTCAAGGACACAGACACACATCAACTGCTACACCACTCATCTTTCCATCCTCCGCACACATTCATGGGTATAGTAAAATCACAGGTTTTAAGGTTTAAAAGACTCTCTTCTTTCCAAAGCGATTATGACCAAGCCTGCCTAACTCTTTTCAATAGTCTTAAAATACGCGGTTATAACATAAGAAAACTAAGAAAAATTAAATTAGACATTTGGACGGATTACAGGCCTAGATCCAACAACACACACAATAAAACAAAAATTCTACCTATTGTCATTCCTTAGTCCTTACAGCTCTCTGGCGTCTAAACTGGTTTATGAATGGAAAAAACTACTCCAGGACTCTTTCCTATTTAACGGCTATAGAATAATATCTGCTTTCTCTAGAAATAAAAACTTAAAGGAACTGCTAGCGCCACGTAAGAATAATAGGCCTATACCGACTGGCCCACGTGAGCAGGGAGGATCATTTAAATGTATGGGGGCTCGATGTAAATGCTGTAAACACATTAATGTAACTGACACTTTCTGTAGTGCATACACACGTAGGCAATATAAAATAAATAATAGGTTTGACTGTAAAAGCTGTAATGTAATATATCTTATAACATGTAATGTATGTAATAAACAATACGTGGGTTAAACATTAAGACGACTTTGCGATAGGCTTACGGACCATAGATCTAACATAATAACCCTTAAGGACACTCCAATAGCCAAACATTTTACCCTACCGGACCATTCAATAGCTAGCATAACAATAACTCCAATAGACACGATTACTGCGGCTGAGCTTTCTCTTTGTAGGGGTGACGTCAAGAAGCTTAGAACCAAGATACTACAGAAGGAAACCTACTGGCAACATCAACTTTACACACTGGAACCTCATGGAATCAACCTAAACAACAGGAAATAGCCGGATGGGGGCGGAGGCGGATTGAGCCAGTGCTCTTTTTCTTGTAACCCTAACCTAACCCTAACCCTAACCCTAACCCTAACCCTAACCCTAGCCAGACCTCTTTGAAACCTAAAATTCTTGAAGTTCGCAGTATACACGGCGCTTGTGGTGTCCCTACAGTCCGTTGGTTCTTGTCCTGCTGGTAGATGTAATCCACACCTGTTGTTTACTTGTGTCCTTCACGGTACGGGGCAATGCCTTCATTTGTCTGTCCATTCTGCATAGACCCTTTCGATCATAGACACTCGTTCGGTAGAGCTTCTTAACATACGGCAATTGCCACTTGTAACATCGTTGATTAAGTGCTGAGAGTCCATAGTAATAAATACCCTTTAAGTAAGTTCTTCTCTTGATTCCATGGGGATAGCCTTGAGCCAGTGCTTTGAACTGAGTGTTCACGTTTATTTTTAAACCCTAACCTAACCTGCCCGCGCCTCGGTGATGCTCTGTGGGAAAGGGAGAGGACTTGTTTATAAAAGCTACATAGCCTAACCAAACCCTAATACTGACCCTAACCTTAATCCGAAAACTACACAGTCCATACATAGAGCAATATTTAACATATTAAGCCTGAAACGATGGCTCCCGCAAAAGTGCAGCTCTCAGCATTTGCATTCTGGCCGCCGTCGAGAATAGTCGATTTCGATACGAAGCGAGTTCTTCACAACGCAACCATGTGCATTTATAACATCATTGACCTTACAGTAGGCAACTCCGCCACGGCAGTTGGCCATGTTCTCAACCTAAACAGGTCGTATAACATATTTTTCATCTTGCTAATTGTCGTGCCAGTCCCAAGCCTGGTTAAGGAGGAGGGAACCCGCTTCAGTAACATCAAGGGTCTAATTTTTACCGTAGATTAGAGTGCCTGGTGAGACAGAGTGTCTTATAGGCGTTTTATAGGCATGCACTTGAGGCGATAGTCCTATGCCAGACCTCTTTGAAACCTAAAATTCTTGAAGTTCGCAGTATACACGGCGCTTGTGGTGTCCCTACAGTCCGTTGGTTCTTGTCCTGCTGGTAGATGTAATCCACACCTGTTGTTTACTTGTGTCCTTCACGGTACGGGGCAATGCCTTCATTTGTCTGTCCATTCTGCATAGACCCTTTCGATCATAGACACTCGTTCGGTTGAGCTTCTTAACATACGGCAATTGCCACTTGTAACATCGTTGATTAAGTGCTGAGAGTCCATAGTAATAACTACCCTTTAAGTAAGTTCTTCTCTTGATTCCATGGGGATAGCCTTGAGCCAGTGCTTTGAACTGAGTGTTCACGTTTATTTTTAAACCCTAACCTAACCCTAACCCTAACCCTAACCCTAATCCTAGACCCCGCTGGGGGAGCTTACGACGCTCCCCCAGACCACTAGTCGGTATGGGCTTCGTGCCTTCGGCACTCGAAGCTTCGCGCCTTCGGCGCTTGGTAAAAAAACATTTTTGTCGGCCTTGGGGCTTCAGCCCCCCCCCCCAAACCTGAATTCCTGGCGCCGCCACTGGATCGACCAACAGACGGAGGAAGTAAACAACTTTAGTTTTTTACGCTCTCGACCGATTGTCTGTCTTCTAACTCTGAAAGTGCTTGAGCCCGTGCATAGACCCGTTCGCCGGATCACCCATGAATCCTAAACCTAACCCTAGCCCTAACCCCCAAGCCCTAACCCTACCCCCAAACCTAACCCTAGCCCTAACCCCAAACCCTAGCCCTAACCGGGACCGGTTTTAACATCATACAGCTGATTTTACGGAACTTACCTTTTTTCCATCATTGTCACTTCGTCCACTTTGAACTCCAGGGTCGGCCTGAGCCAGTGCTTTGTCTTTTGGCATTGACTGTAGTGTATTTAACCTAACCCTAAGCTTTTATTTCAGGGTGATATTTTACTATAATAGATTAAATCATCCTCAAAACACAACCCAAATAACATCCTGGCTACCGCCTTCGCAAGCATTGAACCAGAAACTATTTCTAATTAAGCCCAGTGTTTAATCTAGTCCCCGCCCGCTGGGGGGGGGGGAATCAGGGCCGGATTTGGGCATGTTCAACATGTTCGGCCGAACAGGGGCCCCCACACTTTCGACACTTTAAGGGGCCCCCACAAATGCGGGGGGGGGGAAATTTTCAGCAAATTTCGACGAAACGACTATTTTTCGGAAAATTTCGCCAAATGACTAAAAAAAGGTTATCAACTTTTTTGGCGGATGAAATGGTCTGATTTTCCCAAAAATTTTGGCCGGATGACTAAAAAAAGTCATCAACTGTTTTGGCGGATGAAATGGTCTGATTTTCCCGAAAATTTTTCCCGACAAAATTTTTCCCGAACAGGGCCCCCACATTGCTTAATCCGGCCCTGGGGGAATTCAGGTTTCTCGGGGGGTAGACAATCGAGCGTCCGAAGGGCGCTCGTGAGGCGCGTAGCGCCGAGACCCATAGGGGGAGGGGTATGGGGAGGGGGGTGTGCTCCTCCCCATCACAAACTTTTTGAATTTCCACATTGCAATGGTAGCATTTTTAAGGTACCATCTTAGCAAAATACCTGTCCTTTTGAAGAGCCTCATCAGAAACTTTTTGAATTTCCACATTGCAATGGTTGCATTTTTAAGGTACCATCTTAGCAAAATACCTGTACTTTTTCAGAGCCTCATCAGAAACTTTTTGAATTTCCACATTGCAATGGTAGCATTTTTAAGGTACCATCTTAGCAAAATACCTGTACTTTTTCAGAGCCTCATCAGAAACTTTTTGAATTTCCACATTGCAATGGTTGCATTTTAAGGTACCATCTTAACAAAATGCCTGTACTTTTCAGTGCCTATAAGAGTGGACTTCAATAGATATAAGCAACACTTAACAAATATTTTGGGGGGGTTATTTCCACTCTGTAATGGTACTCTTATAAGGTGCCATTTTAGCAAAATAACTCTATTAGACTATTAAGTACATGTATCTTATCAAAATGCCTGTACTTTTCAATGCTTATAAGAGTGGACTTCAATAGATATAAGCAACACTTAACAAATATTTTGGGAGGTTATTTCCACACTGTAATGGTACCCTTTTAAGGTGCCATTTTAGCAAAATAACTCCATTTAGTACTGATAAAAATGTGTTTTAGGATCCAATATATATATATATATATATATATATATATATGTGATTATAATTACAAAAAAAATATCTTTATGTATCGAGTTCAGCAGCTCAGTTCTCCTGTTGCTGAGTTATTCTAATGAATAAATGCAGACATGAATATAATAGTAGCCTATAATTATAAGCTGACTTTTCCGCACTATATCAGTTTAACCCTGTTTTCCAAGATGGTACTGAATTGCTGACCAGGACATACTTTCTGAAATCATATTTAATGGTACACAAACCAACCAAGAACTAATAAACTATACCGGTACCAAATTCAAGAAACCATGTGTAGTAATGATGTTGTTTTTAGGTTCTACTATAATTATGTGTTCAAATAATAGGAAAATTTTTTTTGAAATTTTACAGTTTAAAATTTGAAGGATACCACTGGTGAGAAGCCATTCAGTTGTACAAAAGTAGTATATGTACAAATATTAGCAGTAAGTTATTCTCATTTTAGCAGGATTGTGTCATATATTATAATAGTAAATAATTACATTATAGCCATTAACCATATAATAATAAATAGTATTACAGTATATTATAACAGTTCACGTAATACGATGATGTAAACAGGAAACTAAAACTATTATCATTTTGTCAAATTTTTCTGGAGGGAATTTCATATCTGTTTTTAGTTGTGCAAAAAATAGTGTTTATACAAAATAATATATACAGTAAGTTATACCCATTTCAACATGATAGTATCATATATAATAATAGTAAATAATGTCATTATAATCATATAATAGTAAATAACATCACGGTATATTATAACACTTCATATAAAACAATGATGAAAATAGTAACTAAAAACCAATATCATTTTGTCAAATTTTCTGGGGGGGGGGGAATGTCAATCCTGGGGGGGAATTTTCCCCCCCCAGAGACGTCTAGATTAAACACTGATTAAGCCTATGAATAAATTTCAGCACTTGAAGGCTAATCGCGAGGCACCAGCTTATTGGCTATTATGTAGTAATTTCCCTTCCATGTAACTGAATTGCGGTTTTGTCAACCTGTTGTTTTTCACATTAAACGCCATAATATATATATATATATATATATATATTATGGCTCTAATTTAAAGGTAATCGTGTTTATCCAGCATGCTTGGGAGGCTTCCCTCCACCCCCGAGTACCATTGGCCAAACGAAAACACAAAAGAAAAGACGTTTTTAGGTAAACAGGCCTTTGTCTACAGTAACGTGTTCTTATGATCTGTATTGTGTAAAAATAAATCACTGCAGTGTCTCGTCTTGTAAACTTGAACTCTTTAAAAATGTGCAATTCTGTAAACCTGAAATCTGATTTCTGTGACTTTTGACATTTATGCCACTAAGACCAATATCAAAACTCGTGAGGCATTTCTATTTTCATATTTTATCCGTTGAAAATCAATTCGTCCAAATTCTGAAATCTGTTGAGAGTTGGATGATGTCGACTGTGGTTAGGTTGGCTTCGACAGTTTGAGACTTTGTAGAATCATCGTCTTAAGGTCTTTACATGCAATCATCAATGGCGACTTCTCTTCCTGTAACAAGTACAATGCAATGGTAATGCAATATAAATTATACAGCACTGCTCTTCAGTATAACTCCTCCAAAAGTGCCTAGAAAAAGGTCTACATCAATCGTTTAAATACCCGACACACTAAATCACGCACCACATTCAATGTTACACTGATTAGAGAACTTGTTTGGGACCAGACCTGGGAGTGACTTCGGTCAGTCAATCTGACCCCACTTGACCCTACAGTGACTTGAAGTCGATGAATTGGAGCCAAAACGACTTGACCAGACTTGGGAGAAAAGCAATCGACTTCTGACTTGCAGTCAACTTCTGACATGGCAATTACCGTTAGCCTAGCCCTACGTCCTACGTATTGGTCATAATGCAAGACGTCTAGCCAATTTTACCTGGCAAACACTATTTTCACATAGACCTATACCGAAGAGTAATTAGACCTCAACACTTTATGAAAGAAATTGTTCAAAGTTTATTAAGACTATTTTATGCCGTTTGTGTTGGGTTAGAGTTAGGAAGAACTCTTTTTCCCAAGCTGCCAGCCTAGAATATTGCAGAAACAGATAGTTAAGTCCACTTTTCATTTCCTCTTCATGTAATAAGTAGCAGTCGGTCAACTTAATTATTTTCTCAATTCAATGTAAAAAAAATACATAAATCAAATATGCTGCAAAGTCCAGCAATTCATGTGTAGTCTACGTGTCATTGTCGCCTATGGTCTCCACAGATACTTTATGCTTCCCCTGTTTGGAGGGGATTTACCGATGTCGGGCAACAAATGGTCTTTTGATGAAACAATTGACCCATTCAGGCTTCCTTCCTGGCGATGTTCCTAGTTTTGACAAATCCTGCTCTAGAGATGACTGTTTTTCCCGTTCAATCCTCTCAGACCTCAAGACTCTCCTTGTAAGGTGACTTACAATGATCTTTACCCTACCAAAGTTGATGTCTTTGAAAAAAGAAATTTCATTATTATAACATTATGACATTGCTTAATTGCTTCCATTATATACTTCTTCTGTCGGTTACTGTGCATTTAATCATTTTCTACTAAAGAATATTCTTACTTACATACTTTAATATCTCCTCACCTACCTGAGTCCCACATTGCCAACATACTTACCGCACTACAATAGTACTGTAAAAGTAGTAACCTCTGAACAATGTAAACCCTTGATGGATGTACACTGTTCAGCAGTGTACACTCAGCATGTACACTGCTGAACAGTGTACATTATATACAGTATGTACAGTGTGCATCTTAGGTACAAGGCATCAAACAATCCATACTTCAGAGGATCAGTTTTCTTAGTATGACAAAAAGCCAGCCTATGTGGTAGGTGTTAAAAAAAATTTAAAAGACCCCCCCAAGTTGAGAATGAATTAACGAAAACTACAGAGCAGATTAATAAATTATGTGCAAGTGTCACACTGCAGTCTCTCTGTCAAAAAATAAATAACATACAAGATCCTTTTGCTGGAAAAGCCTGTTCTTGGATAGGCACTGTTGTCTTCTTGTATTCTGGTTGCAATAAAGTGAATTGAATACGTCATGGTTCCATTTGTAAAAAATTAAAGAGGTGACATGATCTCAACAGCAGTAAAAAGATTTGTTGACCTGCATTAACATGCATGTTCAATTTTTCAAGGTGTTAGAGCTGTAGGCTTACTTTCTTTAAAGTTGCTGGTCCTATTTGGAAATGCACTTCAATCAACCTTTTTCTCTTTTTCTTCCCATTTCTTTGCTACCCAGCACTTTCACTCTTCAAACTCATCACTTCAAGACAAGAACTCTGATGATTTCGTTCTTAGTTACTTGTGAAGAAGATGTGCACTATATCTTGTAAATAAGTTTTAATTATATAGTCACAACAGTCATCTCACCTTGTTCAGGACAGACACATCAGCACCGGCTTCAACGAGAAGACGTGCATCAGAACAACGATCTTCCTCACATGCTACATGCCTGCAATAGAACATTGTATCAACAGTGAAGTAAAGTATCAAAGTAAGGGATCAATGCATGCTAGAAACGCCTGCTAGCAAATTTTACATGATCTGCTTAAATTAACAGTGTCATTTTCGGATCCCAAGCTTAATCGCATTTAATGGCTTTGCACCCAGAGAATGGAATCGGCTTCTGCTCTAACTTCGTAGCTCAAATTCACCTTCTTCCTTCAAAAAGTGGCTCAAAACTTGCTATTTTCCTTTGGCTTTCAACCACATGGAACTCAGTTGTGGTACAGTTTGAAGCAACATACTGAAACCTGTTACAATACATTTTCTTTATTGTTGCTTCAAACTGTACCACAACTTAGTCAATCAAGGCATTGCTCCCTTTAAGCTGAAAAGTAAGGAATTATTCAAAAGAAAGTTGCTCCTGCATCTGCTGAAAGGAAAGTTGTATATATATATATATTAGACTGGTCCAAAAAAATGAACATTGAAATATTTGAAAGGCATGTTGGTTTTTTTGTACATCTGGTACAAGAAACCCACAGTGCAAAATATTAAAACACTGTGGCTCTATCTTCAGGTCCCTCAATGCTGTCAAAGTTTCAGCATGCTTACTACATTGTAAACGGTGCAATATAACTGGCAGGTCTCCAGTCAACGAGCACTGAACCTTCCATTTTAGCTGTTAGCAATATTATTGAATTGCCAGCATGAAAAGCAGCTGCAATAATGTTTGATTGACTGTCCATGTCCAGTGTCTAATAAAAAAAACTATCTAAGAATACTGGTAGCATGTCACATTGTCGGTTCAGAAAGTCGAATTTGACCATGAAGATTACGATGAAGCTCCGTCACCTAGAGTAATGCTTAGTGTCTTCGTTCTTCGTCACCGAGTCATTGAAGGTGCTGATTGTTGCAACTAATCTCATAAATCTCTCTGTCCCATCATTCACGACTTGGTTTGTAGGCCAACTTAGGAGGAAGATCCAACAACGTCTCCTTAATACAAGGAGATTTCATAAACCTCCGGCTCTCTGTTATTTCCTCTCCTTGTTTCCCTTAAGAACCTACCTCTTGCATTCTAGGTTCATCTTCTTTACTTGTGTCTTGATTATCTCTTTTATCGTTCATTAACTGCTTTTTGGGGGGAAATAAAAACACCAGCAAGGTCAATTTCTAAATACCAGAAAGGACGTATGAAAGTAGTAAATGCTGCCTTAGTGATCTTCTCATTTACAGCGTCGTGTTGGTCATCCAGGAGAGCCAAGTCATTCACAGCAGCATCGCAGGCTCTTGGAGCCACTAACCTACAGGTAATGGGTTAGATGAGGACAATAAAAACAGCCACTTCTCAGATCGAGAATAGCTTCCCCGATCCTGGCTGGTTTCATTTGCTCAAAAAAATCCCGAGTTTGAGCATACATGTACGTAAATGAACTTTTTTGCATGGTGAAGTGTGAAGATCCCCTGCTATAGAAAATACAGAGGCACAGTTCTGCAAGTCTTCATGACCACGATGGCTGCATCTTGGCACTTCCTGCTGTCAGCTATTTTAGAGCCTGCAATGCACGGACTAGCGGACGGTTAGGATGACAGACCACTGTTGGTGATAAAAGTTTGAATAGCTGGATATCGGGTCCAGAAGATGCGTCCATCCCAACTGTGAAGACTATATCTGTTGCGAGATGTCTGTGCAAGTTAAATGCAACAGAGGTCAACACAATGTAACACTGAACAGTTACTAACATCCGTAATGGATCTCATGGCAGTGTTGGAGGCAGTAGAGTCAAATAACAGAGCTTCAATAGGTTTTTCCAATGTCCATTCTTCAATGATCTTGACAGCGACGTTGGTCATGGCAGCTCCAGTAGGCTACCCGTTGGAAGTTTTGGCACAGCGATGAACTCATTGAATTTGATATTAATTTGGGCTTAAAATCAACAATTATTGACACAAGGTCAATTCAGTGTGATAATTGTGAAAAACTAACTGGGGGTTAAACCATGATCCACTTGGAATTGAGGGTGAAAAAACAGACCTTACTATGGGGCTCTAAGAAAGACTGGGGGCTGAAAAGCCCAGTAATTCTCACTCTGGGCCAACCTATGCCTTTTTCTGGGGGTTGAACGCACTGGGAGCGCTTCTGAAAGGCTCTTGCTGCAAGAAGCGCTTTATAAATGGTCAGATAAGATACGATATGCGCCCTCTTCTTTCTCCTGTAAGGTCTGCTACAGTTACTTTACCGTTCCAGAGTGGAACTAAGAGGACATCTTCTTTCTTGACTTTGTGGATGAAGGAATCTCTGAGATTGACGCTATAATGGTTCGCCTGTCAACCCTGGCATGCCAGAGTGAGCTTTAAGAAATAGACTTTTGGCCATACCGTATTGGACTGCAAGGACTGCAAATAGGATGTGACTAGAAAGCCTGTTAGAAATAGTGCTGCGGTCCAGCGTTGAAACCAGCTCAATTTGTAGAACATCATGAGGCACGTGCCCCTAATGCTCCCTTCGAGCATTCTAAGGGTAGGCCTGTTTAAATAAAGGCCTACTTATCAATGTTCTGAGAGGGACAACCACCAAAATTATGAAAATTGCTCTTGAAAACATTCACTTTCCAGCCACATTAAGGTTGTCAGCAGCCCGATATTCAATGTAAAAATGAACGAAAAACCATTATATTTTGAACCCCATTTTGGAGGAGACCCCATGGTCAGGTTTTATCGGATTTTGGATACTTTATTCAGCAGCAAATTCTGAGAAGGAAACCGTTTAGAAAGCTTGTGTTACAATTTTTCCCAGGTCAAACTGCAAATTGCCGGGACCATTAATATATAGCCCCAAACCCCCAACTTTGATGCTCGTGAGTGACCCCTTAAAATTACATTTTTTGAAAAATAATTTCACACAGATACTTTTTAGATCAAAATGAACAAATGTATCAACATGCCTCAAAAATCCAAAAGAAAAAAATTTTCCCCATGCGAATTTGGACCAGTCTAATATATATATATATTTATATATATATATATATATATATATAACAAGGCTGTTTATAGTGTTTGTTCAGAGGCTTACAGAGGTGTACTGCCTTCAGAGTTGGTGGCATTTGGATCAGCATGCTGGTTTAGGAGAAGCTTCGTTATGGAAGTGTGGCCCTGACTGGCTGCACGATGCAGTGGAGTGTTTCCATAATTATCAGCAATGTCTGGATTGGCTCCCTTCTTCAACAACATCTCTGCAATCTAAAACCAAAAATATTACGTATTACTTCAAATGACAATGGCTACATCCATACATCTGGACATCAACATGCAGCATATTATATACGAATCTCATAATGGAATTTTATTTTTAAACTAGCAAGTGTTCATTGTAGATTGATAAAGCAGTTTGTGGAAAGAGACTAAAACACAAACAAGGGCAGAGAGTTCAGATGGAGGGACAAGCAACTTTAAAGGAAGTGCATCTCTACCACTTTGCTGCAGTTTCATACAGATCAACACAAACAAGGCAGTAAATTTACATAAATATACTAAAATTATAGTTTATATCAGAATCACAAATTGGGAGTTGCAGCCTTTACTAACACAGATAAACACAGGTTGATAGAAATCTACATAGATGTAAAACTTAAAGTAGTGTGGAAATAGTCACAACACTGCGATCAAAATATAACGTTGTCATTAAAAAAAGAACAGCAGGAAGAAAAAGAAATGAAATAGCCTGAAGCAAAGTGCTGTTGACTGACTGATTTTTTTAAAAAAGTGCTTGCTCTGAAAAACATTGAGTAGCACTGGTGTTCAAAGAAAATAATTTGACCGTGCCTCCAATCTTTTCTTAGAAGCGGCGTAGTGGAGGGCTGATTGTCCCGTGCTGTTCTGGTTATTTGCTGAAGCTCCACATTCGAGCAGAAGACAAACTACGTCGAATCTTCCCGCTGATGATGCAATCATTAATGGCGTCCAGTTGACCTGGAAGTTCACAAAATTCACAAAACCAACATGACTAGCAACTTAGCAAAAAAAACTTGTATGAATGACGCATATAAAGAGGTCAACTAAAATACATCAGGACAATGTTGGTAAACACTGGGATGACAATAGTCAAACATAATATATATACTGACTTGATCAAATTTCCCTTTAGAACCTGTTTCATTACTGGGGAAGAGGGAACTTCTCTCCATTGGTTTGAAATACCAGTCCTTTGGTCCCCTAACATTTTGCTCCTATATAATTAGACTGTTGAGAAGGACTTAAACTTTCAAATCAGAATGACGTCCTGCCTCTTATTTAGGCCACCACAGCCTGAAAGGGGCATCCAGGCACTTCTTCTTTTACACCTTTAACCAATGGACAACCGAGGGAAGGCAAGGTAGAGTAACACGAAGTTAATGAATAATGAGGAAAGGTATAAAAGAAAATTAATTCTATGTATAAAAGTAAGATGAAGTAATATAAGGTAACTTGAGGTAAAGGTCATTTGTTACAGACCTACAACAACAATGCCTACAGTGCCTCCTGGGCAGCATGGTGGATTGTAAGTTTAATTGAACGTTTATATATAGCAAAACTAAATGAACAAATTGACCAAACAAAGCACAGCACAGTTAGTTGGAAGTGTCACCAGTGATAGGCCAATGCACACACACATGCGGAACCAACGAACGAATTCCCAAACATTACTGACATGGTTTCATGTTCAGGGTGAACGCATGAAGTTAGTCGATAGGCTGCAGAGTTAAAAGATACATTTTCGTGACAAGAATTCATATAAAAAGAAAAGTCAGAGAGTTTAAAACATCAAACAGCAGTCCAGAAGTATTTATAAACGACAGAATAAATTGTAAATAGATTACCTCATCAGAAACATCTGGATCTGCACCGTAGTTGAGAAGAATCAGCTTCATCGTTTCAACATTTCCACCAACAGCGGCCCAGTGCAATACTGTTCTTCCACTCTATAACAGCCAAGCACAGACAACCAACATAGGCATAGGCAGCCAACACAAGCATCTATAGGCAACCAACATAGGCATAGGCGGCCAACATAGGCATAGGCATTAGGCAACCAACATAGGCGAAGGCGGCCAACATAGGCATAGGCAACCAACATAGGCAACCAACATAGGCATCTATGCAATGAAACAACATACGCATTTACAAGACTTACCTTTCAGTAAGGACTTACTAAAAAACCTCATGGATCCAATCTGTCTGCATTTATTAATGTCTCCCATTGACCAGCTTCAATGTGCACTCTGGAACTTTGCAAGGACATTCTTTGAAATTTTAATTATTGTATATTCATAGTTGTAACAATATGGCCACCAAAACCAAACTCGGGGTTTGATTAAATTCTGCCATTACATACCCTGAGGATGGCTGAGGAGAATCATAGGCAGGAGCAAAAGAGAGATCAGAAGAAAAAAAACAAGAGAAGAAGTAGGAGTCGACGAAACAATAATAGAGAAATCAGGAAGAGAAGACTCAGATGGTTCGGTCATGTGAGAAGAATGGCAGAACAAAGGTTACCAAACGCTGCACTGCATGGGCATGTAGAGGGAGGAAGAAGCAGAGGGAGACAGCGGAAAAATGTTTGCACCAGCTTGTCGGAAATCGGTGAAACAATCAGGAACAGAGAAGTTGGGAGAAATTTCGTAAAGGCCTCATCGTCATACCAATGACGGAAGAGAAAACTCTGTTCATATAGTTCTCGGGAGATTGGTCACTTTCTGTGATTTCAACTGATTTCGGGGTTATTGTTACTGATGGCTCGGTGGAACGTAAACAGTATGGCGGCCACAGAGAGATGCAGAATAGAGCGGTCTGAACTCCGGCGATCGATGGCCCAATCATTCTGCTCAAAGTCAATGGTCAAAAGACCATGAAAAGGTATATTTTCATAAATATTAACAAGCTTAAATAAGCTAGGAATACAACGAAATTGATTGACCCACTGTTTATCATTTTACATGCACATTGGAAGCCTATTATAGTCAGAGACCTTAGAGTTGAAAATCATCCAAATTGTGCATCAGGTGCTACAAGCATAATTTTTTCAAGACTTTGTAGAGGAACTAATATAAAAAAATCATATATAGTGCCAGTTAAAGTGAATGTTAAAAGCATTTTTTAAAGCAACTTTAAAGTGCACACAAGTGGGCTAAGTTTGGGCTTGCTTTGGCAGGCCACGTTAGCAACCCACGTTAACTACATGCGGAGAGCTTATTTTTGTAATGCGAACATGCACATGACTGCTTATTTCTCTTAAATAAGTAACATTAATATTTGGTAAACACGAAGACTGGCTGCCCGTACTCCAAACAATATGGCTGCCAACGAATGCAATAAAATTAGAGCGCGACCTATCGACTACAGTGTTCATCAATTCAGCTTCAATTTCAGCAGAATGACTGCACTAACCCTAAAACTAAACCTAGCCCACCCTCACGACGCCTAACCTGAGCCCTAACCGACCCTCACGCTTTGCATGTTGGGATGCATGTTGCGATGTCGTCCATAGGTCGCGCTCTATTTTATTGCATTCGTTAACGGCCATATTGTTTGGAGTACGGGCAGCCAGTCTTCGTGTTTACCCAATATTTTTTACTGATGTCAAAAACAATGTGTAAGACAATGTTTGGACAGTTGAATGCAGGTTTAACTTTTAGGCATATTTATAGTAAACCGGTCTCTATGTTAATGAATGACCCTATGCCTAACCCTAACCGACCCTCGCAATGCCAAACCTGACTCTAAGTCTCTAACCGACCCTCACGATGCCTAACCTGACCCTAACCGACCCTCACAATGCCTAAGCTGACCCTAACCGACCCTCACGACCCCTAAACCTGAACCTAACCAACACGTCGGTCCCGCTTACTATAACTAAGCCAACTTTTATACTTGGTGTCTAATTTTCGATGTGATCGCCGTTGGTCAAACCGCTCTATTCTGCGTCTATCTGTGGCCGCCAGTGTTTACGTTCTACCGAGCGGTCAGTAACAATAACCGATGTCGGGAAATCGGGCTTTGATGTATTGTCAGTGTTTCCTGAGATTCTGGTTTCGAGGAATTGCATTGACCCCATCACGGGTTAATAGCGCAATACCTGATCTCTTTTGTGAACAACGTCTCTGTCCTGAAGGAGCGCTGATACCACTCCCTCGTGTTGGCAATCACGCGCTAAACCGCAAATCTTGTCGATATCTATCTCTGGCATGATGATTCTCAATTTCAAATAATATCGGAATGACTTATTATTATCGCAGATGGCTTTGTACAATAAGACTGTTTCTACACAGGACTGGAAACTCGATGCATTGTGGACGATAATTGAGGTTCCGGAAAAGTTCATCTCTTCCTTGTGTAAGAAATCGTAATCGTAAACTCCTGATTTTAAAAGCGCCTCTCGTAAGCCAAGCGCGGGGCACCGGCTTATTCATGAGCGCTGCGTTGAGTCAAAAGGGTAATCCGTAAGATTAGTCCATGGTGGTCCGGGTCGAGAAAAGCATTAGGCCTAGGCCTAGATAAATTAATTTATGAAGACAGGTTGAGTAGCCTAATAATAGCCTATGTTTGCAAGATAAAAATTGCATTTGGAGATTCAAAACAATCTTGGAAACGGAATTTTAAGTGGGCCGACCACTAATTTCCCGCAGTGTTTTTGCGTCGTCGTCGTCGTCGGTGTCTAGAACCTTCTGCTGTGCTTCTGCTGTGTTGCGCGCACCAGCAGCACCACCCGTTCCATCTAGGGCTGCCAACCGTCCCGGATGCATATAGGCATTCCGTACCCGATTTCGTAGCATTGCAAGCTATAACGCTTTTTCATTGGCCGGTTCCAGATTATGAATATTCATAACCAATGACGTGTTTAGTGCCTTCTCGTGCGCTGTTGTTGCTGCTGTTGTTGGCATACGTGGAAAAATGGCCGATTACGGTGCGCATAAAGTTATAAGGAGTTTCCATTCGATAGTAATCTAAGTGTGAAGGTGGACTTCTAATCAGAGCAAAAATAAAATGCAAAGGTTACGCGTTGTTACGTGCGTGCCAGCGAATATGTCATCCACCAACTCATCGCTTCAATAATACGCTGCGGTCAACAGCTATATAGGCCTATGTGATGCATCAGGCGTCTGCTTCGTTGAATCATCCGCCTCCTGCGATACCAAATATCAAACTGCGCTACAGAAGTCATTACATTAGATTTTACTAGACTTCAGTTGCCTAAATTCGCACCAATTGAAATTAGTGTTCCACACATTCCCAATTGCAACTTTAAACAGCTCTAGGTTTATTCAGTTTTCGTGAACTGTCTCATTTTCGACAACCAGTAATATTTTGAGCTTAAGTACAGTAGTTCATGTCAATCTCTGTTCTAGTGAAAATCATCCTAAATTTTAAACTTATGTGTAGTCCATGCGCAATTGCATATAGGCTTAGATACGTTTTATTAAGATGTGTGACGGTTATCTTCAATCAAATTATTCAAATTTGATTATTTTGAATCATGAATCAGAACCCTTTGCATCCACGTTCACAGACCTTCTAATTCCACGTTCTGACTTTCTGACAGGAATAGATTTGTAGAAACCCTTCTGTACAGTTAAAAACTAGCAAAAAAGGTCGTTGTCCTCCGATTGGAAGTAATTTACCATGGAGAATGGGAAAGGAAAGAAGGGGTTGTGGCGCTATGCAGTTCTAAAAATTCCTTAAACAGTCCTGTAAGAGTGAACGTTACTGCTGAATAAAAGCATTAATATGAATGCAAGCAGCCTTATGGCTTTACATAATAGAAAGTCATTTGCTAAAAACATCAGTGTTACTCTGTTATCATTGCTCATCAATAAATATTATTATCTTTGTTCAACAATACGGTTGACAGGCCGCAACCTATAGTATAATGACAACTTGTCACCATTCAGACATAGCGAAGTCCCAACATTAACAGCTTGACCTACCTGCCAATTGCTTACATTTTAAATATTCAATTATTAAACTAAAATCGGGTGTTTAAAATTTTGGGTGAGGCAGTTGGTCTATAATAATAATAATAATTTTCGTCTATTCAACAATCCGGTTGAAAGACCGCAATCGGTTACAGTGTACAATTATGCAGTTGAAACAGTTTGCAGGAACTCAGATAACAGAATACATAAATCTTAACTATACTAGCTGAACAGACAGCCTGCACTAGGCTACATGGAGCTAAAAGCACTTACTTACAAAGCATATCCGCCCAATAATAAATCACGCAACGCAGCTTTATCCCATTATAATGCAAAACTGTTTTGGTGTAGGCTATCTATTTATTAAAGCACTTTATAAATCTTAGCAGGTAACTGCCATAATTATAGCATACTAGGTCTAATGGACGCAACGGCTGCGAGTTATTAAACGTAATAGCCTAAGATTATTGATATTGCCAACGCAAGCCGCAAAGTCTGTAAAAGTCTGCTTAATGATGCCACTGGTTATGAATATTCATAAAATGGGATCGGCCAATGAGAAGGCGCTTAAGGCTGACAATGCTACGAAATCGGGTACGGAATGCCTATATGCGTCCCGGATGCATATAGGCATTCCGTACCCGATTTCGTAGCATTGTCAGCCTTAAGCGCCTTCTCATTGGCCGATCCCATTTTATGAATATTCATAACCAGTGGCATCATTAAGCAGACTTTTACAGACTTTGCGGCTTGCGTTGGCAATATCAATAATCTTAGGCTATTACGTTTAATAACTCGCAGCCGTTGCGTCCATTAGACCTAGTATGCTATAATTATGGCAGTTACCTGCTAAGATTTATAAAGTGCTTTAATAAATAGATAGCCTACACCAAAACAGTTTTGCATTATAATGGGATAAAGCTGCGTTGCGTGATTTATTATTGGGCGGATATGCTTTGTAAGTAAGTGCTTTTAGCTCCATGTAGCCTAGTGCAGGCTGTCTGTTCAGCTAGTATAGTTAAGATTTATGTATTCTGTTATCTGAGTTCCTGCAAACTGTTTCAACTGCATAATTGTACACTGTAACCGATTGCGGTCTTTCAACCGGATTGTTGAATAGACGAAAATTATTATTATTATTATAGACCAACTGCCTCACCCAAAATTTTAAACACCCGATTTTAGTTTAATAATTGAATATTTAAAATGTAAGCAATTGGCAGGTAGGTCAAGCTGTTAATGTTGGGACTTCGCTATGTCTGAATGGTGACAAGTTGTCATTATACTATAGGTTGCGGCCTGTCAACCGTATTGTTGAACAAAGATAATAATATTTATTGATGAGCAATGATAACAGAGTAACACTGATGTTTTTAGCAAATGACTTTCTATTATGTAAAGCCATAAGGCTGCTTGCATTCATATTAATGCTTTTATTCAGCAGTAACGTTCACTCTTACAGGACTGTTTAAGGAATTTTTAGAACTGCATAGCGCCACAACCCCTTCTTTCCTTTCCCATTCTCCATGGTAAATTACTTCCAATCGGAGGACAACGACCTTTTTTGCTAGTTTTTAACTGTACAGAAGGGTTTCTACAAATCTATTCCTGTCAGAAAGTCAGAACGTGGAATTAGAAGGTCTGTGAACGTGGATGCAAAGGGTTCTGATTCATGATTCAAAATAATCAAATTTGAATAATTTGATTGAAGATAACCGTCACACATCTTAATAAAACGTATCTAAGCCTATATGCAATTGCGCATGGACTACACATAAGTTTAAAATTTAGGATGATTTTCACTAGAACAGAGATTGACATGAACTACTGTACTTAAGCTCAAAATATTACTGGTTGTCGAAAATGAGACAGTTCACGAAAACTGAATAAACCTAGAGCTGTTTAAAGTTGCAATTGGGAATGTGTGGAACACTAATTTCAATTGGTGCGAATTTAGGCAACTGAAGTCTAGTAAAATCTAATGTAATGACTTCTGTAGCGCAGTTTGATATTTGGTATCGCAGGAGGCGGATGATTCAACGAAGCAGACGCCTGATGCATCACATAGGCCTATATAGCTGTTGACCGCAGCGTATTATTGAAGCGATGAGTTGGTGGATGACATATTCGCTGGCACGCACGTAACAACGCGTAACCTTTGCATTTTATTTTTGCTCTGATTAGAAGTCCACCTTCACACTTAGATTACTATCGAATGGAAACTCCTTATAACTTTATGCGCACCGTAATCGGCCATTTTTCCACGTATGCCAACAACAGCAGCAACAACAGCGCACGAGAAGGCACTAAACACGTCATTGGTTATGAATATTCATAATCTGGAACCGGCCAATGAAAAAGCGTTATAGCTTGCAATGCTACGAAATCGGGTACGGAATGCCTATATGCCTATCAGACTTTTACATTACGTTGTTGGCTGAACATCGGGCATTGAAGTCTTCAAAACTGTACAAACCACTAGCTGACACGTGGTTTTTGGTTTAGCGTATTGTGTCCATATTTAGGCCTAATGCTTTTTGCGAGAGAGCGTTCAGCATTATGAACGATCTGTTGTCTAAAACAGCCGCAATTATCTGAGCACCGAGAGTTCACCGACCTTTCCTATAAATTTTAGCATGGCACGTACTGATTTCTAAAACTTTGTGCCCAGTGTTCTGGAACTGCTTAAAGCACAGAAGTATAATAGCCTAAGTTTAAGCTAAATTCTGCTCTCCGGTCGCAAGCCTATAATAAGCCTACGATAGGCTACATTTGAACTTTCCTCAATTTCGGCTCATAAGTCCTACTCTGATAGGCCTAGACGACTAGAGTTTTGAAATAATGTCTTCTTGAAGTTGATTCTTGTCTTAAATTTAGGCTACTTTTTTTGACGATTTATCTGAAATTATTTAGGATTTTTTTAGTTTGTAGATTCTATATTGGGCTGACACAATTTTGTTGCATTATGGCATGCGCTTCTGTGGATTGTGCAAATTGGTAGCCTAATGGCACATTAGGCCTAGTAGCTGAAGGCGTCCCGGAATGGCAAAATCAAAAGTTGGCAGCCCTAGTTCCATCGACAGTCTCGTCCATTTAATTCCATCACGTCCGTCGTCCATCGACATTTTCAAAGAGGTGCCAGTCAACCTTTTCGCTTCTTAGCTCACTTCTGAGTTCTGACGGCACCGATTTAATAAAGCATATAGGGCCTACTTACTTACTCCGTGATACCATAGAGATGTATTTCATAATATGACTAATAGGCCTATCAGTGACCGGCAGTAGGCTACTACTATAATAGTAGCCTAGGCCTACTCACTGACAGTAAAGTCTTTCATTATCCAATTGAAGTGACAAATTTAACTAGGCCTATGTTTGCGTCTCAAGTCAGTTTAAGTCGACTTGGGGTAAAAACAACTTCAATTGACTTCTCTCTACAAAATTTGACTTGGGGTCAGTTGCAGTGGCCAGAAACGACCCGACCCGACTTGGGATGACCAAGTCGGCTGGGGTCGACTTATTGGGGTCGACTCCCAGGTCTGAGCAGAGCCTGACGGCCGAAAGGCATGTTGGTTACGTAGGCCTACATGTTGTGCATTTTGGTATGCAATTCTACTCATAGACCTCCAGATAGTAATTATAATTAAAGTATATTTATTTTTGAGCGCCTCTAAATAGCTAGTCTGTGAGAGGCGCTTTATAAATGCTTATATACAATACAATGCAATAGCCTACAATGACCTAGGAAAATGACGGCTATTTTGTACGCCATCTTGGTTTTCGAAAAGACTGATGATTTGTTTGACATTTCTTGTATCTCGTTCTAGGCTATCCTGAAAATTCAACTTGTTATTAGCAGCTATTTACCCAGTTTGAATTATTGACTTTCGGATACGTCCAATGGGAAAACTGGAAGAATCTAACTTTTCAATTTTTCAATTTTTTACTTTTCAATTGGCACTAGGCCTAGCCTATATCGCGTTTGTATTAGAATTTCTTCCAGAACTCAAAAATATTTTTGTAGCACCAAAATACACAGGACCGATATTTTTGACCGTTAAGCGCTCTGAGTCCCTGACTAATAGTCTTTGTTGGCATAATGGTTGGTCTCTTTGACAGTACGTGAATATACCTAATGAATATTTATGATAGCCAGGGCCGACACCGTGAGAGCCAATCACTACCGCAGTCTGTAGTAATTAATATTCATATTGGCCCCTCAAAGGGTAGCGGCAAGTACGTTGGGTCTGTTGACATTTTGAAAGTCATGCCTGCTGCTGGAGTGCTGCTCGTCGTTGTTGTCCAAGGGCACCTTCGCTTCGGTAACTAAATCGAAGAATATCAGACAATTTGATTGGAGCGTTACTTCTTTTTTCTAATCGGTTTAGATACGGCAAGTTCCTTCGTCGATTTATCTAATTCTTTTGTTTTTGCGTGATAGTCTAGTTGGAAACAAGCGGCTTGTTTTGGATGTTCACTGAATCACTTTACTCTAATAGAGAAGTGCTATTTGCCTCAGCAGTTCCGTGCTAGGTTTGTAAAGTTTGATGGTTTGTGGAACCATTATTGTACAGTGACTGAATTCATTCGCTTTTGCAAGCGCCTGTAAATGTTTTGCTATGCAAACATTTGATGAGCATAGAGAAGTGCTATTTGCTTCAGCAGTTCCGTGCTAGGTTTGTAAAGTTTGATGGTTTGTGGAACCATTATTGTACAGTGACTGAATTCATTCGCTTCTGCAAGCGCCTGTAGATGTTTTGCTATGCAAACATTTGATGAGCAACCTTGAGGTGTAGCCCAAAAGAACACCATCTTGTGGTCACACTTGCAAGTATAGGCCTATGAGAGTGATCAACTCTAATGTGTTAACTGAATATTTCATCATCTTTGTTGAGATGCTAAAACTGATGCAACATCTGTGCGTTTTGGGATTTGATTGGCTAATGGCTAAGCATCAGCAAATAGCGCCTGGGTAATCCTTCAGTTTAGGTCGTTTAATTATTTCACGCTTATTAAAACGCTATATCATATATGCATTGGTGTTCTAAATATGTAGTATATTGTTTGTCACTCCCTGTCGTCGTAATTTTTCGGAAACACCAAAATTTTGGCTCAAATTTTGTGTAGACATGGCTGGGAGACCGGCAGCTCCAACACATGAATGTATAATTATATATGAACTCGAAGCTGGATTAAGGTAGAATAACTTGAGAAATGGGAGCTGGATGAATGTATTATTACATATGAACTAGAAACTGGATGAAGGAAGAATAATGCAATCATCCAGCTCCCATTTATCAAGTTATTTTCCTTTAATCCAGCTTCTAGTTCATATGTAATAATACATTCATCCAGCTTCCGTTTCTCGAATTTGTTTTCCGTAACAGATTCAGTGGCCAAGAAATGTTTGTTTTCTTGCAGACAGTTTCAGACAATTATCCCATGTGATTTTCTGCTGAAATAATTAAACGACCTAAACTGAAGGATTACCAGCGCCTGTCCATGTGATCTACCTCTTGTTTGGTGCCCAGAAATATTAGCCATTACACTGCATTAGATTTATGTAGCTTTAGCATACAACATTATTTGTTGTGAAGTGACTTAACTGGTGTTTCTTTGTTTATTGTAGATCTCAAAGGCTAGGCTAGGCGTTTAAATATATGTTTGAAGAAGGTGGGCAACTGTGATAAAATGATAAAATGTGGATGCACGATGCCTGGAATTCACAAAATCATCCCATTTCCAAAACGAGGTAAGATTTTCCAGAATTCAATTGCATTTGACATGGCTTCTAGTTTAGGTGCTGTGATTTAATGTAATACAATGTGAATTTATTTTGGGTTATAAAAAAACAACCTACTCTACTCTTGCTGTAGATTTTGGCATTGCTGTAGGCCTATATGACTTGTAATGTTCCTATTACAGTTGATTTAATCTGCATAATGTGGTATAGATTGAAATTATGGTCTGAACTTATTCGTGTGCTTCTTGATAATACGCTTTCCCACTTAGCACGTATGTACAGCAAACCGCTATGGGGATATGCGTCATATCCCCATAGCGGTTTACTGTACATATGGCTGTATCAGTTCTATGCAAGAACGGTAAGTACTGTTACTGTATATTAGAAGTAGTTGTGCTAAATATTTAACAAGCACACTATGGGTCATCGAAATATAATGTAAAATAATGCATAAAATTAATAATCAAGTACAGTAATAGAACAGTAAAGTTACAAAAAAGTTAAATGGGTAAAGCATCCTTGGAATCAAAACTTGTCTGTTTCTGCCACCCCTGCAGAAAGACAGACAGATTTGCATTGGTCCAATCTCCCTAGCCCTCCATTCATCAATCCATTTTCCCATTATCGTAATCATTGTCATGAACTTCTGCAGCTTATTCACAGGTGCTTGGTCAAAATAAAGTCATTAAACGAGGGTCATTTAATATCCGGAGAGTGAGGCAGGCAGATTGTCAGATGGCTTGGCCATAGGGTGAATGATGTTTAGAGTTGGAACATTTTATTTTATTACATTGTCCATCATTTTTCTGTCCGTTCTCTTTCCCCACAAGTGTAATCTGCTCCAGAGATAGTTATGACATAACTGACAATAATTTGTGTTGAATACCTTGTGCTTTCAGCTCTCTGAGCTCTAGCGACCGACATGATCCATTTGCTTTCTTTCTGATGTCGCTTCCCTTAGTTCTTCCAAGTTCACTCCTGTTGTTTCGTGAATCTCATCCATCCACCTTTTCCTTGGCCGCCCTTGTTTTCTTCTTCCCTCTCCGTATGCCAACATCATCTTTTTCCAGTCCATTTGAGCGCATAACATGACCAAAGAAACCCAACTTTCTTGTTAGCACTGTTTGTTGTAGCGAGTCGTTGTTTTCAATACCAATCTCTATGCGTACCCACTCATTTGTCCTTTTTTCCATCCAAGATATTCTCCGCATTTTTCTCCATATGTATCCATGTGTTGAATAACAAGAACTAAAACATAACAACATTGCCTATCTTTTCAGTGCAATGCGATGTTGCACTTACATTAAAGATTGATAATGATGAGAACAGTAGTACATCTGATACCTGTTCCATCCAATATTTCAAACACAAAGTCTTGTCTCTCCATCCTGGAGTCGTCCATTAGGCAATTGTTGCAAAGAAATTGAGCTTTAATACCTTCCATGACTTGCTGTGTAATGTTTTCATAATCAACCCATTCGTCTTCTTAGCCACAGAACAGTCTCTGCTGTATATATTGCTTATTGTTTCAGTTGATGAACATTACTATTTTTTGCTTTAGTGGAAACGTCAAAGCAGACTAATAGATAATAAATTTAACATAAAAGGATAATAATTCATTTGTTTTCAGTCGACATTGTTTATTTTCTTCAGTAAACCAGATCTTTAAGTAGGAAATCTGTTTTAGAGGCTAATTTGTCTTCACATGTTTTTTAATATAGGGAATGTTTCATAGAAAATTTTCATTGTCACATTTCTTCGACTCAGAATCGAGCATTGGAAATGGGAAATGTGTTTTCTAATGTAATGCAATTTGAAACTTATATAGCACCGCTCACTGCAGAGACTGTTCTGTGGATATCTTGAGAGAATAAATAGGTTTTGAGGAGAGACAGGACTGTAGGAACAGATCTGGAAAGAATGAAAATGTGCAAAGAAGCGGGGAGGGCAGGCCAAGTAATGATCTGGTTTGGGCCAAACTAGTCCTTGAAGTGAGTAGTGTGTTTTATCGTCACTGGTTTACTTATAGCGTGTGAAGACGTGTCTACTTGTCCAAGACTGCTTTCTCTAGATCTCTTTCTGTCTCTGACAGTCAAAATCTGATTGACACTGTTACGGACAAGGACTGTTCTGTGGCAGTTTCAATGCGAATACCTCGACAGAATGAATCAACTCTAATCAACTCTAACTTGTCTCTTCTGTTGATTCACTTGCATCTAACTTACATTTTTGGATGTCATCAAACCGACTGTGTCTTAATTCGATTAAGACACAACTGATTTGATTCAGGACAAAATAACAATTACTTAAGCTTGACTTTCCACTGTTGACTGACAAATTCCCCAGTTTTGTCTCTCATCTAGACTAATGTTCGAAATTTGGGTGTCACTCTTGACCCACCACTAACCTTTACTGATCAGGTCTCAAATTTGATGCTCCTACAATTTAACTTTAAGGTGACAGAGCCATCAAATGATCTGTCGCTCCGCCGTCTTTATCACAGTTGTTTGCATTTATCTATTCTGGCATAGATTACTGTAACTCGCTCCTCATGGGTCTCCTGGAGATGTTACTCTCCCCCTCAAGTCAGACTTGCATGCTACTGGTAGATTCATAGCACATGGTTTTCTCACATTTCCACTTATTTGGCTTAAGTTTTACACTGGCTGCCTAGATCCACCTCTCAGATCCAATATTAGGTCATCCTCTTGATCTTCAAATTCCAACTTGGTCGTGACCCCAAATATCTCCTTGACTATATGCATAAGCCTCTCCAGTGACATCTGTTTGCCCCTTTCATTCATTCATTTCAAGAATTTATGTGGCGCCTTTAAAGTAGTCCGCTCATAGGTGCATACAAAAAGTTTTAATGAGTCTGTAAAACACTGACAAGTCAACCCTAGGTAACAGGCTATCTCCAGACATCGTAATCGTAATCTCCAAATTTCTGAAGCGCTACTTGAAAGCCAAGCGCGGGGCACCAGCTTATTCACGAGCGCTGCGTTGGGTCAAAAGGGTTGTCCGTAAGAGTAGTCCGAGGTGGTCCTGGTCGATTTACCATATGATCAGAGGGGTGGAACAGCTACTAAGGCGAGTGTCGTCTGGGCCGGGAATTGGAGGGTAGAGGATACGATGAGACAGGGTAAGAGTTCTTGAAAAGGAGTGTCTTAAGTTTCGAACGAAAAGCCCGAGGAGTGATTGACAGAGGAGCTTGAGGAAGGCGAAGGTGTGTGATTAGCAATGATGGCAGAGGAACTGATAAAGATCTGAATTCAACAGACAGGTCATTCCAAAGGCATTGTGCTCTGATTGAAATGGCTCTGTTGAAAAACTTGAGATGACTTGTGACCGGCGGTTGAGAGAGAGTAAGGCAGGCGGATGAACTGGTATTGTATTGTATTGTATTTAAACATTTATAAAGCGCCTCTAGTAGGGTGAACCGTTCAGAGGCGCTCCCAGTGCGCAAGGCCCAGCGAGAAGAAACAGGTTTTGAGAAGAAGAGTAGAACGGGTTAGCTGGATGGTGAACAGTTCGCGAAGATATCTGGGCTGAGAGCATTGTAAGGAGTTGTAGGTTAAGGAGAGAACTTTGAAGTGGATTCGCTCTGGGATTTTCAGCCAGTGAAGTGACTTGAGGATAGGGGAGATGTGATGATGTCTGGGTGTTCTGGTTACGGCTCTAGCTAGAGAATTTTGAATGAATTGGAGGCGCTTAAGTTGTGTGGAATCAAGGTTTAAGAACAGGGAGTTGCAATAGTAAAGCTTTGAGTAGACATGAAATTGTACTCATATTTTTGGGTGATCAATAAAGCTTATGAATTGAACGGAATTGAAAAATTGTCAGATGGACCTACAACCACAGTAGGCCTATTTATATAAATAGCTTGTTATTTTATGTTATGCTACAACTGAGAAATCATGACATTTCGACTAATGTTGGCAAGATTCCAAAAATAAAAGTGCAGATTTTGTAAATATAAACCGACCTCAAGTGCATAAGGCATTAGGCAGAATTTTTTTAAACTTTAAGAGTAAAGGCATGAAATAAAAAAAATTCGTCAACGCCTCTAAATTTGAATTTCATAATTTTCATTGTTTGATGGCAAATCGGCCTTGAGTTATTTGCGGTGGGCGATAGAAGTAATAGCCCAAGCGAAAACGAGACTGTCTTACGAAAACGAGGCGACGCAGCCGACCTAGTGAAAAGGGAAAATCGCATTAAGTGAGGTTTCCAACCACCGAAATGTGTTCTTTAGAATGTTGCAGTTATTTCTTTCGTATTATGCTCTAGATTGTCTAGAACATCGTTCTATCCTTACAAAGAACATATTTTCTCTGCAGTGCTTTGTTGTTGATGTGGATCCAAAAGCAGGGTTGAGTTTTGAGCAATTATTGGCAAATCGATCGTTCTGGAGATGTTTCATGGTTTCGGTCCTGTATGTTAATAGAAAACCGCTGCTCTTGTGTCGTGACTTCAAATTGCTGTTTTTAAATACATGCTGAGAAGTCGGAATCGTTTTTTCTATCACTTTTACAGTGAAGGTTGTAAAAAAGACAGTCTGTGGCGTGCGGTTTACCTACTCCCGCGCATCGGAAGAGGAGGAGAACGAAAACAAATGATAAACAGTGATTAATCGGATACAATTATTTTGTGAATTATCTGCTTTTTCGGATAATAATTTGCAATTTTCGCTGAAAATTTGGACGGAGTTCGAAGCCGATCATGATCAGCGTTCGGGTGAACGAGATACTAAAGTATCTGTCGTCCGATAAGAAGGTAAATCTATCGTCGTATGGGTCGATTTATATTTAGCTGACCCGCGGCCATTTCGGATGAGGCCAAGGCAAGCAGGCAGTCTTCGCATTTCTGCCAAACCAAAATAGACGATGCTGTTTTCGTTTCCCTTTACGAAAATCATAAAGTCCAGCCTTAGAACGATTGATTCGTTTGCGAAAAGGAGTATAAAAAGAATTTTTATGGGACTGCGTATATTTCAGTCGATGGAATTTCTCCGTTTCCCTCAAATAAGCCCCTCATCTGAGAACATTTGAACATTGCTCATTTATTCGTTGACACCAAATAACAATTTTGTCCGAATGACTGCAATTTGGATTGTACTTTCAAGACACTGTGACCCAATACAAAAGTTATTAAAGTCAATACAATTGTGGGGAAATTATTTTCACGCTTATAATCGCACAAAAAGGTCCGAAAATTATTCCTAATGACATGTAATGGTCTAACTCATCTAACAGCATACTTAAAATTTGGTAAGAATACGAATATTGACAGAAAATATGTTTTTAAAATGTCTCATTTTCCATGCGAAATCGCCGTTCCAATCGCCATTGAACCACAACATCTGACCGGAAGTTGGGGTACGCGCCCAAACCATCAACGTATATGCAACTATAAATAACGTGTACGTCAAGACTTCGGTCGTAAGTTAAAAATGAGAAATGGAACCTGGATGAAGTTATTTCTAGATGTGAAATAGAAGCCGGATTGATGAAATAAACGCTTAACACGTTGGCTGCTAATTTGCTGTGTTAAATGACTCAATGGGGGACGTGTTAACACGTCCCTCGCGGCCAACGTGTTAAGTAATGGAAGCTGGATGAGGGTATTTTTTATATCTAAAATAGAAGCTGGGTTGACGAAAATAACGGGCGACAAATAGGAGAGCTGGGTTAATAAAAAATGTTCTAGCTTAAATTGGAACTGGATTGATGAAAAAAGTTGTTATTGAAACAGAAGTTGGATTCATAAACAACTGATGCAGTTGAAAAAGCTGGACTTTAAACTTACTTACTTATTTATTTTTGCGTGCTGTCTTATTGCACACTTGCCGCACGCCACTTCTGGAAAGGGTCGCAATTAAACAACTTGGTTCGGCGGTTTGTTATGATGAAATATTACAATTTTTATTGGATTTCCTTATTTTTTAGGAATTCCAAGTATAATAATACACCAGTTAGGCAATAGCATGTTGGCATAAATAATTTACGGCGCTTTTTGTGAGATTATAAGCGTGAAAATAATTTCCGACGTTCAAATACACGTTTACCCAAAATCTTGGGAGAATCATTGATATGGGCTAATTAATGTCGTATGAGGTGAAGAGTTTTCAGGTCCTTTGCTATTAAAACAGGCCTGTAGATCACAGAAGGATGCAGTGCTGGAATGCTATATTAACGGTCCTTCCCTTTGAAGTCTTCTGATGATTCCCATTAAAGATCTTAAATTGTTGAACGGCCTTTCTTTTGTAGTTACAAAATCGTTAAGAGCTGTCCAACCTTTAGAGTTCCATTAATTTACAGTTGTCGTGCACATTGGAGTTACATGTCTATGGAAGTCGCAATGTAGGTTGACCGAGATCTGTAAGCTGCTCCTATCTGAAGGTATTTTCAAGCAGTCTTTCTGTGGAGAAAAGAGGTTTCAGAAACAATTTTGACATGTGTAAGGGGTAGAAATGGATGTAGAACAGAACGGAGGTTTAGAAAAGACTGCATTGGTGTCTGTGAATAGCTGCTTGTGTTGTGAATTGTAACAATTTATAAACGAACTCTGAGGTGCATAGCATAGGCATAACATTTTTCACTTAATGACCAACGGCGCATTACATGGTCCGTGCAAATGTACATGAAAGCTGTAAAGTATGCTATTGACAGATCTTTTATGAGTCTAGAAGTTTTAGAATTTTTTATACTTAGGGTGTGAAACCAATGGTTATGCCTACATGCTTGTAATGTGTGATATATAATATGTATATATTGTGTATGTAATATGTATATATTACACTACGTAACAAAATTTTACTTTTTGTTTGTCCTTGGGTATTAAATGTTATTTCCTAATTGCTTCTGCCTCAAAATAATAGAATATGGCCATTATACCCCAAAGACTTTGCTTTTCAGGCCAGGAGATTGATATATTCTGAAATGTAACTGTTTCTTCGGAACATTGAAATATTAAGCCAGTTATGTGTTAACTCGAAGTAGCTGTACAGCAGTGGTGCACAACGTCCGGCCCGCGGGCCACATCCGGCCCGCGACGTGTTGTCATGTGGCCCGCGATGACCAACAGGGAAGGCAACTATTTAAGAGCCGAAATTAACATTAAGTCTACAGTGGCGCAAACCTCTAATTTCAGGCAGAAGCACACAACTTTCGCCGTCATCTTTATTGTCTTTTGCTGTATCTTTCCGTTGTATTGGCTGCGTGATTAATAATATTACCTTTTTCATAACGGTTGCAAATTTATACGAAATGGCCTAAAGTCGGAAGCGAAAGGTTGACGTTTGGCCCGCGAAGGGTTTAAGAAATCGATTAGTGGCCCTTGGGTGAAAAAGGTTGTGCACCACTGCTGTACAGCTTTTGTGACTTCCGGGAATATTCTAGCATGTGCGAGAACCTTCCACACCTATAAACAGCCACAGGTAGTAGTATAAATAAAGATACATTGAGCCCACCATGCACTTAAGTTTAGTTGTACATGTACGCTTGACTAGGTGCATAGCCTGTAGACACAACTTACTCAGATGGTATCAAGAGGCTGCACGTATCCGGCTGACGCATTCTGCTATGTCTGCGGCCAATTTATGAAGACAAGAGCAGGATGGTACAGAGGGGAAAGAGAGTCATGAAGTTTGCAATACCAAGAATTTGGCGAGAACCCACTGACCACTCAAGCAATTGCTACTTCTGCATGGTGGATCCTTCCAAACGTCGGACTGGAAAGAACGCAGCTCCTATCATATATCCCGACCTTTTTTAATCCATGGCCCCAGTGCCACACAGCCCTGAGCTTCCGGTGCCCACTGCTCCGGATAGAAATCAGTCGCCTTCAGAAGAACAAAGTATGTCAGAGTCAGAGAGCGATGAAGACGTTTTGAATTCAGACTATAATTTTCTAGCTCATGCATGATAAAATTCCGCACTAGGCTATCCAAACCAAAGAGACCTCAACGACTTGATCAGATATCTTGGTCTCACCAAGTCCAATGCAGAACTTTTGACGTCTAGACTCAAGTAGGGCCTGGTGGAACCTGTTGGATGACAGTGTGTTCATCGCAGATCAGAGGAAGCGTCATCAAACATTTTCAAGCTTTTTTACAAGTCAAGATGGACTTTGTATACTACTGTCACAACGTGACCGGTCTTTTCAGGTATTTGGAATCGACTGCAACCCTAAAGAGTGGCGTCTCTTCCTTGACATATCATCTCAGAGCCTCAGAGCCGTGCTACTCCATAATGGGAACAAGTATCCGTCTCTTCCTCTGGCTCACTCGGTACACCTCAAAGAGGATTACAATATCGTGAAAACCTTGTTAGCCGCTTTGAAGTTTGATGTGTACAGCTGGGATGTCATAGGAGACTTCAAAATGGTATCATTCCTGATGGGTCTGCAAGGGGTTTGGCAAAGTTTCTTTGCTGCCTTTGCCTTTGGGACAGCAGAGACAAAAAGGCGCACTACCACAAGCGGGACTGGCCCCAGCGGACCCAGTTCAATGTGGGTAGCAAAAATGTCAAGTGGGAGCCACGGATCAACCCTTGGAAAGTGCTGATGCCACCACTGCATATTAAATTGGACCTAATTAAACAATTTGTCACGGCTCTGGGTAATCGGTAGCTTTCAAATACCTTCAAGGTTTCTTCCCTAAGCTGCTGAGGCAAAGATCAAAGCTTGTGTCTTCGTGGGACCACAAATAAGGATGATCATTGAGTGCAAAGATTTCTCCAAGATGTTTTTTAGGGCTGAGAAAGATTCTTGGAATAGCTTTGTCGCGTTGGTTAGAGGCTTCCTATGCAATAACAAGGCCGAAAACTATGTAGAGCTGGTTGAGACTCTATAGTGAAGAACCACAGTAAAATGGGATGCAGGATGTCCCTGAACGTTCATATCCTTGATGCTCACCTTGATAACCTCAAGGAGAACATGGAAGCATACTCGGAGGAGCAAGGCGAGCGCTTCCACCAGGGTATATATACTAGACCTCGAACGTCGCTACCAAGTACAATGAGAACATGATGGGAGACTACATCTGGGGGCTGATTCGTGAAAGTGATTCACAGTATAGCCTAACCGTAAATCTCGGGAAAACTACGCATTTCTAAATTTTGGGTGGTCAATTTTTTATCATTCTAGTATTGATACATGTTGCTTTAGTCATTTTGTGGTTTCTTGTGATCTGTGTAGTTTTCTTATGACTTTACGTGAACAAAAACAAACAAATTCGCTCGTTTGTTGTGGAAATAGGCTTTTTCCTTTAAAAATCATTCTCCTGTCCACAAAAGCAAAGTTTAAACAGAATAACAGCCATTTCCTATACTTTTGAGGCACAAATAACCAGGAAATTACACTCATTGCCCAGGAACAAAAATCGTGTTACATAGTGTTATATATGTATGTATAATATTTATGTATGTATTTGATGATGTCCAAAAGCGGTGACCGGACAAAATGGTAGCGGACAAAATGGTATGGATGAAATGAAGGCTGGATTAGGGTATTTTTATATATGAAATAGAAGCTGGATTAATGAAAAGACGCATGTGAAATGGAAGCTGGATGAAGGCTCTGAATGGGTATTTTTATATATGAAATGGAAGCTGGATAGATGAAAATAACGCTTTAGAAATAGAAGCTGGATCAGGGTATTTTCATAGCTGAAACAGAAGCTGGATTAATGAAAGACGCATTGCAAATGGAGGTTGATTAAAGGTATCTTATGGCTGAAATTGAAGCTGGATACATCATGAAACACATCAATGAAAGACATCAATCCAGCTTCTATTTCTCAAGCTTTTTTTCTCCAGTCCAGCCAATTTTTTCAAGCTTTTTTCTTCACTAGAGTTCTATTTCTATTACCCTAAGCGATTATGACGGGGGCTGTTTTGTCGGTGGGCGGTTATGAGCGCGGGCTGTTTTGTCGGTGGGCGATTATGACGGGGCTATTTTGTCGGTAAGCGATCATGACGGGGCTATTTTGTCGGTGGGCGATCATGACGGGGCTATTTTGTCGGTGGGCGATTATGACGGGGCTATTTTGTCGGTAAGCGATCATGACGGGGCTATTTTGTCGGTGGCCGATCATGACGGGGCTATTTTGTCGGTGGGCGATTATGACGGGGCTGTTTTGATGGGGTGCCAGCCATTGTATGCTGAGGCTAATAACATGAAGTTGCTGACACAGCTGCCTCTTTTTTGGCTAGCCATTTGAAGGAAGTGCCCAAGAATTGTTCTGTGCTGGACATTGAGTGAAACTTTTCTTGTATAGTTGTGTGTTTCCCTTACTATTTCGCCTCTTCCTCTGCCTGCCTAGTACCTACTTCTGGCTTATGTCCTCTTATTTCTCCAAGTGGTCTTTTCTGTCTACTCTTTCTACTCTAATATCCTCCTTCTGCATTCCTCTGATGTGTATTGTGTAAACATTAGCAATCTTGACTTACAGGTGTGCTCTGTCTAGACAGCTACATCTGGTCCTCTTTGTCATATCATTGTAGCTAGAATTTTTTTAATATACTGCCATTTCAAGAGAAAACTTATCTACTCAAAAGTGCTCCCGACTACAGCGCAGACACTGCATCAGAGTTTCACGCCTGCCTAACTACTTCCTGCTGCCAGTCTTGAGAAACTTCTAGCCTTATCATTCTCATTTGAGTCACCTCTAACGGTCGCTAGTGAAAATAAATCCAGCAACCTCTAGGTGTAACTGGCTTGGCCAGTCTGGAACGACCCTTAGTGGTGATGTTCTGTTCGCACTCATCTTACGCTTACCTTCCCAATTTATCTTACCAGAAAAGATGCCAACAAAATGAAATTAATAGGATAGTTTTCTGGAGCAGTTTTAGGTGCAGACGGTCGGGAAATAGGCAGTTTGTACTTGCTTAGAACGTGTACTTTGTTGCAGCGTGTATCTTTGTGCAATAAGTGGGGCATAATTTTTCGGATTGTCACTCTGTAAAAATATTTTACCAAAATTTAGAAAAAATTGACCTACCTACCCAATTTTTTTTAGCTCTGTTACCGGAAACACAACATTAAGTTTTTTGGCCTAATCTGAGAAAAGTAGAAATGCCACAAATGGTCGACCCTTGTGAAATGTGCACATGTTGAGAGTCAACTCAGTCTCCTATGTTAACAAACTTAACATAGACCATTCTGACTTCGGAACCCACAAAGCTTACATAATACTCATCAGAAACAAGGAATAAGTATGCCATGCAAACTTAGTGAAAGCATGCTCCGTGATGTTGAAAATTACGAAGCAGCATGTTAGAAATTACATGGATGGTGAAGAATCATGATGGCCACATGGTCGACAACATGTGCAGGTCGTCATATTAAGTATGCTTCATATGAATAATTCATATGAAGCATGTACTTATAATTATTATAAGGGAAAATTGTGCTAATTAACTTAATTCCTATTATCTGGGTCTATTTCAGTGGGAGCAGTCTATAAAAACCAATTTTTACTTTGTAAATACAAAGCACTATATGTTTATTATCTGCTGCTGTAATTGTTAGAGCAAAGTCTTACCATGAAAGTAATTTGGCTATATTTAGATGTTGTCATGAAAAAATATTATTTCTTTAGTAAAGATTGCCTTACCTGTTGTTGTGCTTGATTTATTATTCCTCTAATTCTTTGTTAAACATTTTTATTCAATTATGTTTCATGTGGCTGGAGCTATTTTGATTTCTGCACAAAAGTTGTCATAGCTGTTGTCATGGTTATGCCTGTGTCATCTGTTTGTCTATCTGAGATGATTGTTAAAACTGAATTAAGGAAAAGTATTAAGGTTCTTTAATAACTGCTTCAAGTAAAAATTTATATATTACAAATTAGCTAGTTGTTTCAATATAATATACATCTGTTTTGGGTAAGATGTGCATATTTGGAAGAGTTAAAAAACAGTCTCTGGAAAACTTTTTTAAAGTATATGTTAATGGATTTATTATTACTGTGTTCTACCTGTCATAGGTAAAGTTTTTATTTTGAGTATGTTCTGAAGGTTTCTTCAGAGCGTGTCCTTTTGAAAAATTATAATTAGCTCGTATTGCACTGTACCTGCTTGAGTAAATTATTTCCATTTTGAAATAAAATCTTATATTGTTGCTCATTTCTGTTTTACCAACTGGTGTAAAATTAGAATCATTCACTATATTACTGTTGGTGAATTTCTTGTTGCTTTGCGAATCAACAGGCTTGAGTTTGTAAGAAAGAAAGTCTAGATGTTTCATCAATTGTCAACGATTGTCATTTTATTAGCCAATCCAAGCTTGTGAGAAAGGTTTACGGTTGTTGCTTAGCTGTTTTCAGTTTAGTGTCTTTGTTTGTTTCATGCATGAGCTTATGAGAAAAGATTGTCCTGTTGTATCACTGTTGCTCTTTTCCCTTTTGTTTTTGCTAATAGTTCATGCAATATGTAAGTAAAGCCCCAACAGATGATAGTTTCAAATCACATGCTTAATTTAGTGCAATGGAATCTGTAGGAAAGGGCTGTCACTTCATCGTTTTGTTAAGCCAACTCGGCCAATTCACTGCTTTCTCACCGATCCTATCCTGATTCTTCCACTTCTCCCTACCTCCCTCGTTGTCTCAACTCTAAACATCATACACCATAGCCATCTGTCTAACTCCTCGCCTAACTCTCCAGATCTTGACTCCCTGCCTATCGATTTTGTTTTGATTGAGCGTTTGTGAATAAGCTGGTTCCCGCAACCTTTCTTTTATGGGCGCTGTAGAAATTTCGAGTTTACGATTACGATTCAATGTTGGTTAAGTGCATCTCAGTGCAAGTTGAGATGTAAAAATGTGTCTTGTCAGTTTGCTGTAGTAGTGTTGGTGCTCGAGTGGATCATTCAGGTTCTGCGCACAAGTTTCTTTTGTTAACACTGGTGCTACCTTTAACTTTGCACTCGTGAGGATTTTCAGTAGAAACTTGTAGAATATGTTATAATGGCTGATAGCAAAGTTCTATGCCAGTCATTGGATTCTTTTTGGTGAATTAAAATGAAAGGGATCATATATATATGCATCTCTGTCAGACTTTATGATTTCACTTCAGGTCCTATGCATTTCTTTTTATGTATGAATGTATCTATCCTTGCATCTATATTGTATATGTTTGAATGTATATGCTGGGTATTCATTTATGCAACACCAATTAATAACCTATCAAGAGCTTCATCTGTCTTTAAACGACAAATATTTCTGTGGTAAAATGCAGATGCGTGACGTAGTTACCATTGCTGATTTAATATGCCATTTGAATATAATTAGTATTAGTTTCTATGCGCTTTCTTTCGTCTAGGAACGGTTAAAGCGATGTGTGCAGATGGAGAACTCGCAGAAGTTGGATAGCAGCCGAACGCATCGAAACAACGTGGCGAATGCTCTGTCTTCTTCTGTTTCATCGTCGTCGTCATCGTCGTCCGTGTCTGTCGCTGTGGAAGCGGAGTCACAGGAAGAGTCGCTCGGTAGCACAGGGTCTTTCTACCAAATGCCACCGACGTCATCAGGATTGACTGTCAAAGGCGATGATGAAGAGTTGAGGGAGGCAAAGGAAAAATTTCTAAACAATTCTGGAGACAATGAACTTCATAAGGATTACAAAAAGCAAGTCCTCGATGTTCTTTATTTAAGAGATAAGATGTTTTGTATTTCGCTTAAATAAACTCCTCAAATTGTCAGATGCTGAGTAAATTGTGAGTAGAAAGCAGGACTTGGAGAACGTCGGCCAGTTGCCCCTTTTTAGACATTCTTGTGATGACGTAATGTTAATACCATGATGATTATATGATGGATTGGTGTTGTTGTTGATAGTTCTACACTTGATGGATCAATGATGTTTAACTCCGTTGAGCCCAGCTAGTTCAAGATGTAAACTAACTGAACTGGCTGATCATTTTCCAGTCTTGTGCAGTCAGTGTATGAATACCAGCTTGAGTTGGCAGTTCGATATGTCCTGCTATGGCTCACATTTGTATTGTCTGTAAACTTGGCAATTATTGTTTAAAATAAAACTGATTATCAATTGTAGAAATCAGAATTTAACCCAATTTTTCTTTCTTAAATGCCATTCATAGATATTATTTGCTATTCCAGTGTAGCAGTGGTACACAGAGCAGGCAGCCTATGCGATTTACTGCACTGAGCAACGTTTTGGACATAAAAAGTGTTTAAGACATTCTATATTAATGAACTCGTTTCGTTTGCTGACAGTGAACTTTTTAAAAACTGGTTTTCTGCATTTTTCAGCGGCATCTGAAACATCCTATGTTGTTCCTGAAATATGAGCATCAATTGAGTGAGAGCATTAGGAGTTGTTCCTGAAATATGAGCATCAATGGAGTGAGAGCATTAGGAGTTGTTCCTGAAATATGAGCATCAATGGAGTGAGCATTAGGAGTTGTTCCTGAAATATGAGCATCAATTGAGTGAGTGCATTGGGAGTTGTTCCTGAAATATGAGCATCAATGAAGTGAGAGCATTAGGAGTTGTTCCTGAAATATGAGCATCAATGGAGTGAGAGCATTGGGAGTTGTTCCTGAAATATGAGCATCAATGGAGTGAGAGCATTGGGAGTTGTTCCTGAAATATGAGCATCAATGGAGTGAGAGCATTGGGAGTTGTTCCTGAAATATGAGCATCAATGGAGTGAGTGCATTAGGAGTTGTTCCTGAAATATGAGCATCAATGGAGTGAGAGCATTGGGAGTTGTTCCTGAAATATGAGCATCAATGGAGTGAGAGCATTGGGAGTTGTTCCTGAAATATGAGCATCAATGGAGTGAGAGCATTGGGAGTTGTTCCTGAAATATGAGCATCAATGGAGTGAGAGCATTGGGAGTTGTTCCTGAAATATGAGCATCAATGGAGTGAGTGCATTAGGAGTTGTTCCTGAAATATGAGCATCAATGGAGTGAGTGCATTAGGAGTTGTTCCTGAAATATGAGCATCAATGGAGTGAGCATTAGGAGTTGTTCATGAAATATGAGCATCAATGGAGTGAGAGCATTGGGAGTTGTTCTTGAAATATGAGCATCAATGGAGTGAGAGCATTGGGAGTTGTTCCTGAAATATGAGCATCAATGGAGTGAGAGCATTGGGAGTTGTTCCTGAAATATGAGCATCAATGGAGTGAGAGCATTGGGAGTTGTTCCTGAAATATGAGCATCAATGGAGTGAGAGCATTGGGAGTTGTTCCTGAAATATGAGCATCAATGGAGTGAGTGCATTAGGAGTTGTTCCTGAAATATGAGCATCAATGGAGTGAGTGCATTAGGAGTTGTTCCTGAAATATGAGCATCAATGGAGTGAGTGCATTAGGAGTTGTTCCTGAAATATGAGCATCAATGGAGTGAGTGCATTAGGAGTTGTTCCTGAAATATGAGCATCAATGGAGTGAGCATTAGGAGTTGTTCCTGAAATATGAGCATCAATGAAGTGAGAGCATTAGGAGTTGTTCCTGAAATATGAGCATCAATGGAGTGAGCATTAGGAGTTGTTCCTGAAATATGAGCATCAATGGAGTGAGAGCATTGGGAGTTGTTCCTGAAATATGAGCATCAATGGAGTGAGTGCATTAGGAGTTGTTCCTGAAATATGAGCATCAATGGAGTGAGTGCATTGGGAGTTGTTCCTGAAATATGAGCATCAATTGAGTGAGAGCATTAGGAGTTGTTCCTGAAATATGAGCATCAATGGAGTGAGCATTAGGAGTTGTTCTTGAAATATGAGCTTTGAAAAGTCAACATAAACTTTAATAACACTGGTCTGGAAGCACCAGAGAAATGTGCTAATTCTAAACAAGTTTGTTGGGCAGGCATATCTGCACTGCCCTCCACTTGCAATGATTTAGGCCGCCTGCAATGGCGACCTAATGGTTCCTTTCACTCGCTCTCCTGCAACACAGAGTCGTTTCTTCTCTGTGGTTGGTCCAACAACCTGGAACAGGCTTCCCTTGACTCAAGTTGACTATACGACACCCCAAAACTGTTCTTAGTTTCACAAACTGTTGAAGACTTTTTGCTTGATCTCGACCGGGAGCACCTCTGAATAGGTATCTTAAAGGGGCACTCGTCGTCGTCGGTGCCTTATTCGTTCCGAACTTTGGCGGCACAAAGGACGATTTGTCTCCATGTAGATCTCTGCTGCACTGCTCGAATCGCCTGCTCCATTGTCATCCCGGTCCATTCTTTCACATCGTCGATCCACATCCTACGCGGTCTTCCACGTCTCCTCTTTCCCTCCGTTTCCATTTGTGCTATCTTGGGGACTATGGAATGGTAGAAACCCCACTTCTTTCCATCCCGCAGTGCCGAACCGTTTTCAGGGCTGTTCCCTTACTCTGCTTCATGGCTAATCACTGTCGAAGCCGTTGATCAATTCGTGCCGATCCTCCGCCTTCGATAGTTAAATCCCCCGCTGCTGCCCGGTTGATTGGCAAGGTGTCAGATGTGACTTAGCGACCCCTGCCTGGCCCGGTTTGAAATCAGAGTTTTCCTTCTCCTAGACAGGTTTGTCTGACGAGACTCAGCGAGCCCTATCTGCCCCGGTTTGAAATCAGAGTTTTCCTTCTCCTAGGTACATTTGGTCCGCGGCGCCTTATTTCGTATTATTCGACGCAACCCCTCAAGGTTTCCCTTGAAGGGTTTCCTCCATCCGCCACCCGGAGGACGTGCCCCTACGCCATTGTACCCTAGCGCGGGGCACTATATATATATATATATATATATATATATATATATATATATATATATATGTTCTGATTGATTGATTGATGCCATCTCTTTTGTCACCTGCCGGTTGTAATCCAATTTGACAATTCTCCATAGCTATTTTAAATCCTTAGGATTTGTATATACTACTGTGAACATATCTAAATGTCAGTGAATGTTACATTTATAGGAGAAGACCACTGACAGTTTTAAAAAGCCACAACGTACAGTGTTTGCCAAGCAGCTACAGTTCATCTCCAACTTCCGAAACTTCGTTATCGCTTGCACCAAATTCTCCATTGATTCCTAGCGACCGCTTGTCTCGAGATGTAAAGCAGCTCAATGGCTATAACTACACTGTGTCTACAAAGTCTGACCCAACAAAAAAGAGTTCCTCTAGTCCAGCTGATTCAAGAGGAGGACAGCTCCAGTTGGGCTCGGAATCGGTCAGACAGGAGACGAAATCTCACAGAGAAACATCTGATGCTGGAACTGCAACAAAAGGTGACCTCTCTCCAAGTTTGGATTTAGACTCTTAAAAGTAATGTCTGGAATATTTTTTGCCAAACACTTGTTGGTAATTATATGATTGTCAAGCACAGGTGTGCACAACTGCAGGTGTGTCCAGCGTGTGGACTGATAACTGAGAGGTCAAGGGTTCAGCTGCCACCAGGGCATAGATTTGCATGAAGGTTTTTATTCCAGTTGTACTGTTTTATATATATATATATATATACGACCTGGTGGCGGACCGATAACGCGCGTCCGCTCACAGAGCGGAAGGTTGCGGGTTCGACTCCGGGTAACAACCTTGGGCAAGTTGTTCACGCACGCGTGCATCTGTCACCAAGCAGTATAATTTGGTACCGGCGTAAGCGGGGAAGTAAACAGCAAGTCCTGCGATACACTGGCCCCGTGTCCAGGACCTTGGGATTCGTCCATTGCTGGCTCAGGGCCAAGGAAAAGGAGATGAGCGCCTCCCTGTGTTCCTCATGGAACGGGATGGGACTTTACTTTATTTATATATATATATATATATATATATATATATATATATATACACTGTGTCCCAATAAATCGAGACCCCTTTTTATAATGTGAATAAAACAGGCAAATCTTAATCGATTTTCAAAATTTTAAAACTGTTTTTATCCTGAGATAATTATCTTACATTGATTCAAATATGAAGTCTCTGGCATGAATATTGACGTCACAATTACGTCATTTGCATCAGAGAATTCATGTGTTAAGTACCAAAAAAGTTGTGTTCGGTACTTAACACATGAATTCTCTGATGCAAATGACGTAATTGTGACGTCAATATTCATGCCAGAAACTTCATATTTGAATCAGTGTAAGATAATTATCTCAGGATAAAAACAGTTTTAAAATTTTGAAAATCGATTAAGATTTGCCTGTTTTATCCACATTATAAAAAGGGGTCTCGATTTATTGGGACACAGTGTATATACACTGTGTCCGGGGGAAACGGGACCCATTTTGTAAATATGAAAATAAATAGTAAATATTCACCGATTTTTACAATTAAAACACCATTTTAGTCCTGCTCCCAGTTCTAAAAGAAGAGAAAAATCAGAGAAAAGAAAGTATTTTTTGAGACAGCGGAAAGATGTGCTTCGGGTACCAGTTAATAATGAAGAATGAGTCAATCGAGAGCTGATCATTCCAAAGCAATGAAGGCAAATGGTCAAGCTTTGACCAAAGCAGTCCTTGCTTGTGGGACAAGGAGATCAAGTCTGTCGTGTGAGCATAGTGGACTGAAGTCGACAGGTGGATGAGACCACAAAGATACTTTGATGCTAGACAAGAGTAAGACCAGTAAATTAAGTTATGAGCCTTGAGCTAAATATGAGGAGTGAAGGGAAGCCAGTGACAGTGATAAAACATAAAAGAATATGTTTGTTTGTATGTGCACTTGTTATAGCGCCCCTTCAAGCTCTCTCTACTCAAAGGCGCTCCGGAATGCAGAGCGGACACTGCATCGGAGTTTCATGCCGAAGCGCTGAGCAATTGTGAGTGAAGGACTTGCCCAAGGTCCTTACGCGGCGAGGTGGATTCGAACCTCGAACCTTCCGGCTCCAAGGCAACGACTACACCACCACGTCCCACAAAAATGATGTAGGATGAGTGAAGATGTTGAGCTATTAGTTTGGCAGCTGCATTTAGAACTGAATGGAAACACAGAGCAGGCAATGTTGGTCATCTTTCAGGGTGCGTGAAAATCCATTGAGGATGGAATTGGTTAGCGCATTGATGGATGAAGATGAGTCTGTCAGTTGTGCCGCAGCTAATTCAGAGCTCTGTATTAAATCAATAACTAACTATGCTGGTGACCTTAAGATAAGACTGTGATGGACAGAATGTATAGAAAGTCTGTCTGTGTGAAGTTGACATTCAGCTTAAGCCAGACATCTTCGCTTTACAGTAGTTGACCTGGTCAGCGTGTCGCATGGCAATGGGTGTATGGTTTGCCGAGTTGGGGGGGGGGGAGGGAGAGAGAAGGGAGAGAACCGGGTAGGAAAGGGAAGGGTGAAGAGGTGGGGTGAGGAGGGAGATGGAGTAGCAGCCACTTGGCGTGTACAAGGGACAACGGTCAGGCCCAGGTGTAGTGTATGCAAGATCTTTCCTGTGTAGAAAGCATAAGTGTATCAGAAGACACTCACAGACATATAACAGGGTTACAGGAAATCAGGACATCTATGGGAGGTTGAGGGATGGGCAGAGGAGCGGAGAGGAAAAAGGCTGAGTGATAAAACCTGTTAGTTGAAATAAAGTCGAATTCTTTTTCGGATCTTGATCAGTTTCTGTGGTTGTAATTGGATTTTTGTTTATTCTAAAGGCAAGTCAAAACAAATCGAAAACCGAAAGCATTCAAAACGAAAGACTGGTTCGTCATCTGCAATAGCAACTGAAGCGGAGGAGGAGGAGGAGGCAGCAGTGACTGTCACAAACACAAAAGAAGAGCCTGCGATGGGAAACAAGTCAAAGAGGTTTTCTGAAGCAGGAGGAGGCACAGCAGCCATTGACCACCTCCAGCCTCTAACAAATGCCTCCTCTCCTCCGGCATTGTCTATGTCTAGTCGCAGAAGTAAGAAGCAGAACAAGCAAAAAGACACTGCACACAACAAGATTCCAGTGCACGTCGTCATCGGCACTCCATGTCACGAGTTCAACGAACTCTCTGATAATGCCTCGTCGTATTTATTAAATGTTAAAATGTCTCCAAAGTTGCGGCATTCCGTAGAAGAGCATTCGAAAGAACGGACTTCAACAAAGGAGAGGGATAAGAAATTGGATCCCGTGAATGGCAAAGTCTGTGTTTGGCCAGGTGGATATACGTCAACGTCAGGTAACTGGACTGCTGAACTCTAATGTTACGTAATCTGCTCTCTAAGAACTTTATCTAATCTTATGTGTACTGTTACATTAACTACTCCGTTCGAGATCTGCTATAGATAGGACATATGTGTCCCATCTGACCAAAACCAACATAGCAACGACACAGTTGGGCGATAATAAAAAAGGCTACTACTGAATGGGATGATTGCATTGGAATTATAGATGAATTTGTAGTTAAGGATGCTGTTTTTTGTAGTAATGCACACAATCAGAATATAGAAATATTATAGAACGTCACGACCACACAATAAAATTCTTTAGATGGAGTTTCAGACAGCGCTCGCAAAGGAGCATTGCATAGTGTCGGCTTGTGATAGAACGAATCAATTTAGTCGATAGGCGTACATACGATAACGGCACATTGTGTAACTTGGGGATTGATTATATTCATACACTATCTTGAAGTTTTATTTGTATTGAGCTTAGATTTTGGTGGGCGTAGATTTTTGCAAAATTAATTCTTTTGGCAATTGTCTGAATATATTAATCTCACGGTTATAGGAACCTTATAGCTGCATTTTTTTGCATGATTGTCTAATTTCTAGGATGCCGAGGCTACACGCTAATTAACAAAGACACTGTTAAATACTTTGGTACACTGATCCATGCAGAAAGTAACTTAGTTAAATTTTATCATTTTTAACAGGCGCAAATTTGCGCAAATTTATCGTTTTTGATGTGCAATTTTTCCCAATTTTTCGGTGCAAAATTTCTGGGGCCTGTCAGAAGGAATGAATCGATAAGAGCCCCAGGGCCGACGAATGGCGATTGTTGAACTGAAAAACGAACTGCGTGTGAGCCAGGGATAAAAAGCCACCTTATTTTTGGTTTTAAGCTCGTGCAAACCATGGCACGTGTATGCTATAATTCATCATTATTTCTATACATGATAATGATTCCATAATAAATTTAAATACAGCAGTTTCACAACAGTCGATGAATTTCAGCCGTTGTGTTTGCTGTTGCAACCTTCTACTCAAAGAATTTTTGCTCCTGGGCGCGTGGTGCCAAAATGGTTGGACAGCTGCACTGGTGTAGAGCATGATCGGATGACCACTTCAAGTCATGGTCGTAGCTCAGTCAAGAATATCTGTATTGGCGTATAATATGTTAGGTGTATTGATGGTGTATTGATTGTAGGAGTGGCAGAGTTAGATACGTTTGAAATAACATCTATCCGAAATCAGAAGCTGGCTACAAAACGCAATTCAACTGATAAGTGTATCGCTGATCGCATCCACGTTTCACCTTCCAATGAAGTTAATGCTTTGTAAGTGAATGACAGCTCATCTCATTCTCTCTTGCAGCCATTATTCTCTTCATATTGCTCTCGGAGCCACTGCTTTCTGAGCCATTGCTGTCTGCATCTTAGCTATCTGAGCTGTTGCTTTCTGCCCCATAGCTCTCTGAGCCATTACTGTCTCTCTCATAGCTTTCTGAGCCACTGGTCTGTGCATTGCGTTTACAAGTTAACCATAACTTTAAATACAGTCAGTGCTTGGCATTTTTTAAAGACAGAACTATATAAATGTAAAGCCTTTCAGTGAGTTTTTAATTCTATAATGTTTGGGACTTTCTCATTTCATCAAGTCTTAATATTTATTAATCACTTGCTGAAAGATTAATACTTTGACTTCAGGATTATGTTTTTTTCAGACGTTCTTTTGAGTTGATCATGAATATTCTATATTTGTTTTAATAATTTCTGCCTTTAAAGAGTTTCTTTTTGGTTTATTGATGGTGTTCATTATTCAATCTGTTTCCTTTCCGTTGCAGTTCATTTGTTTTCTTTGCGTTGTCCTTGTTCTCGTTAGTAGTGTTAGAGCTGGAATTAACTTTTGTTGTCTAACCTGTGTGTGTGTGTGTGACATTGGTTTTGAGTTGTCATCGTCGGTTGATTGTTTGTGTAACTAGAGACACGTTTGACGATCCAGTTGTACGACCTGTCGCTCGTCGATTCGTTGATTCGTCTTCGTCGTCTTCTGTTCAGCAGAAGCAAAGAGATCCAGTCGCTGGGAAATGGATCCAAGTCAATCGCAAGTGAGAACCCAGACTTTGTCATCTTTGTTTTCTAGGATTGGCTGTGACAACTTCTTAAAATAATGGTTCCTCCCTTGTAGTGCCGGTAGGGTAGGTTCCATGTGCAGGTGTTTGTTTGCATGTATGTCTAGACACTTAATATTGGTACGTTTATGCCTATTTGGAGGAGCACTGTGCCTAATGTGGTGCAAGCTTGATTCGTTTAAGAGTTATCTTGAAAATAAAATGCAGCAGGTCTCGTGCAATGGTTCGTTATCCAAAATTAATCTGATCAAATTTGGTGTCCCACAAGTGTCTATTCTTGGACCTCTTCTCTTTTTAGTTGTTATCAATGACCTTACTAACGCCTCACCTTTACTGCGCTTTGTTCTATTTGCTGATGATACTAACATTTTTGCCTCCCATAAATCTTATGAATCACTTTTTCAATTGATGAGTCATGAGCTCTCACACGTTGTTGATTGGTTCCGGGCTAATAAGCTATCCTTGAATCTTAATAGAACTAACTATATCTTATTTTGCTCTCATCCTAAGTCAATTCGTGACATAAAATTAACAATTTCTATGGACAACTTCAATATACCCCAAGTAACATCAGCTAAATTCCTGGGTGTCCATGTGGACCAGTTTCTAACTTGGAAGGTTCATATTGAAAACATCTCTGAAAAGAAGCTAAAAGTGTTGGTATCTTGATTCGTATTGCTTATCTTCTCCCACCTCGAATTAGACTTAGCTTATATTACTCTATTATTCATTCCTATCTTTCATATTGCAATATTGTTTGGGCTTCTAACTACTCATTTCGACTTACAAGACTGACCTCACTTCAAAACAGAGCTCTGCTAAAATTATTATGGGCGTCCCCTGCCTTTCTTATTCACAACTCCTATTATCTAAATTAAGAATACTTACCATTAATCAAATAAGAATCATGTAAACGTCCGAACTTATGTTCAAGCATATGCATAATCTTTTGCCTCTTGCCTTTGCTGGCTTCTTTACTCTAACCTCTGACTTAGTTCCTTATAACTTCAGATCGTCGTTTAATTATAGAGGGATTATCACTAGAACAAATACTCCTATGTTCTCAATAAAAAGTGTGGGTCCTAGGACCTGGAACAAATTACTCTTGTTTATTTGGAATTCCCTCAGTTTCACCTTGTTTAAACGTAAACTTAAAAATCATTTACTAGACGCTGTCTCCTGTTAAACTATCGAATAACATCTATGTATCTGCCGATGTTCTTTTATTTTTAACGACTTCTAAATTGACACATATCACCACCTTTTGACGTTTTCCCAGGATGTAGTTAACTAGTTAAGATAAAATTTCTATTTGATACTTCATTATTCGTGTAACTTATATTTGGGAAACCCTGACAGGGGACAGTAATCCCTTAAGGGCAGTGGCGTAACTACGGGGGGCAAGGGGGGCAGCCGCCCCCCCCCCCAAATGAAAGGGCTGCCCCCCCCAATCCCTGCGTTTGTTTTACTTTTTACTTTTACGAGTGATAAAGAATAAGTAAAAGAATTGGAATAAACACCCAGACGATCTTAGATTTTACTTTAATACCCTTAATAATTTTGATAAAAACTTCAAATTTACACTCAATCAAACTACAGAAGAAATCCCATTTTTTGACGTTAAGATAATGAAAGTAAAGAATAATCTGGAAACTACAATATACACAAAACCTACAGATAAAAAAGTTATACCTCAACTACTGTAGCAACCATCCACCCCATATTAAGAGATCTATACCATTCAGTCAATTTTTGAGATTTAAAAGAATTGTTTCGGACCCCAAGGACTAGCATTTTCGGGTCACTTATTTGTTCAACATTTTCCAGGCTAGGAGTTATCCAGAATGCGTTTTAAATGAGGCACTCTTGAAGTTAGATACTAGTCCACAGAGACTCTCTTATTAATTACAAAATAAATAAAAAAAATTGAGAAACCTATCCTTATATTAATTTATGAAAGTAAATTTTACAAGAAAAATTTCTTGAAAAAAATAGTTCATAAACTTTGGCTAGAACCGATGAACCAGAACCCATATTTACAAAATATTTTTCCAGAAAAACCCAATGATAGCCTATAAGAACGGCAAAAATATTAAGAAAACAATAATAAGTTCTAAATTTCCGGCACCTTGGCATGACGCCTTAAAGGAAAAACATAAAAAGGAGTCTTTAGACAATGAAAACATACATAATCTGATAGCGTTACTGCTTGAAAATCTTTAATTCGGAGGTTAGGTTTCCTGAATAGACTAATGTCTATTTTCCCCAGAATTTTGTTCAATTGCTCAATTATCGTGCGTACGGCTCGCGATGCCGATGCGCGCTTTAATTGCCAACGGTAGCCACCCCATCATTTTAAGCTGCCACCCCACTGCCCCCCCCCCATGAAAAAATAACTGGCTACGCCACTGGTTAAGGGTTCTCTCCTTTTGCATTTTGTTATTTTCTATATTATACACTTATATGTTTATTTAGATTTTTTGTCAACTGTCACTTTGAGCAATTAAAAACTATGGTTATGGTTAAGTGGTGTTGACTTTTGTTAACAAATAAATGTGATCTTTTGAGCTACTAGAGGATCTCTACAGCAAGTCAGTGAGCGCAGTGAGAGTGGACAGAGAGCCAACAGAGTGGTTCAAGATCATGATGGGAGTATTAAGACAAGGTCGTGGTTTGTCACAGGACCTCTTTAACTTGATCTTGGAAGCAGTGACGAGTCTGGCAATGAGATCAGCAGAGACCAGAGTTACGATAAATGGACGGCTACTCAACAACCTGCGTTTTGTGGATGACATTGACCTTGTAGCGGAAACACCAGCAGAGCAGCTGCAGGATCTGACAGACCGCATAGACAACAGTAGCAAAAGACTGGGCCTAAGAGTTCATGTAGAAAAGACAAAAACAATGACTGTTGGGAAACAGCATGAAGATCTGGAGGTAAGACTGGAGAACAGGAGGAGGGTGTTCAGTGCTGGAACAGGTGACAGAATTCGTGTATCTTGGGGTTTGATAATTAATTACGGAGGAGGACAGGAAATGCACAACGGACATCAAACGTAGAATTGGTCTTGCAGTCTGAGCGATGTTTGGACGGCCGAGTAAGCTGTGGAAAACATGATGCAGAGGATAATCCAGAGAAAATTGGGTCTGTTCAGTCACATATTATTATGCCGAATGAGTAATGACAGGAAAATAAAGACATTGGTGTTTGGAATGATGGACGGACGAAACAAAAGAGGTCAACCTCATATAGAGAATGGGAAGATGATGACTGGTGCGGAACATGACTGCCAAAGCTGAGCCACATCGCACTGGAAAGGGAACAGTGGAAGAACATTGTGAAAAATGGTGTCAAGACACCTACGGGCGATGAGCCCACGGTTGATGATGATTATGATGATGATGATGAGTGTCTCATAAATTGAGATAATTTATGTTTAATGTAAAGCTGTTCAGAGCTGTTGGTTGTGTTTTGGTCGGCAACAGAGTGAAACGATTGGTCGTTCCATCGGCTGTCGTCAGCCATATCCTTGGATCAAATGGATCGAAGTTGGACGCAATCTGTCAGGTGACGCGAGCCCACATCGAACTGGAGAAGACGACCAACGCAAGGGAAATGATCTTTGTGTTGAGGTGAGTAGTGGACGAGAATCAGATGAGAAATACTTATATCACTCACTTAGGCAGACGATGTGTACACAGCCCTCTTTCAAGGTGTATAAGGGTTCGTTAATTAGAGTAATCGATAAACTCCGCCACTGGTTGCACTCTGCCAGTGCCAGTCCCAAGCCTGGATAAAGGAGGAGGGCGACACTAATCATCTTTGATATGGCAGTGTCGTTAAACATGTAACAAGAGCAATCAGTAGTTTCCCACTGTCAGTTTGAGGAGGCAGGCGGTTGTGGGTGGAGGAGAGAGTAATAGATCTTAAGCCAAGGTTTGTCCAACCATCTCTTTGTAAACAATGGGTGGCTACGCCGCTACGGAGAACCGCCTGCCAATCAACAATGCTTCAAGTTTACCTGACACCGCTGACCATTGCTACATATAGCTAGGCCAAGATCAATCAACACAAAGAACCTTGAAGCTAGACTGTCTAAACTAGGTGAGGAATTGTCCACTCGTCTGTCTTGGTATCTCTATGCAGATTAGCTAGGCCTACCTCCATCGTCTTACCTCAATCTTACCTCAGCGTGTGTGTCCTACAAATATTCCTGTGTTTATATATACACACACACACACGTATGTATATATAAATTATATATATATATATATTCATGTATAATTGTATGTATATATATATATAATATAATCATCCCTTGCAGTGCCGGTTGTAGGACAAAACCCCCCTGGACAAAAACCCCCCGGGACAAAACCCCCCCCCGGACAAAACCCCCCCTGGACAGAAACCCCCCAGGGTAGGACATAACCCCCCCCCCCTGGTAGAATATATTGCACATAAGTTGTCGTACTATAAAACGGTGTCCTAAGTACGCAAGTTGGATTGACGAAAAGAATTCTCGCTATATAAATAGAAGCCGGATTGATACAAATAAAGTTTACTTAAATAGAAGCTGGATTGATGAAAATGTTCTTGCCTAAATAGAAGCTGGATTGATGAAAATACTCTTTCTCAAATAGAAGCTGGATTGATGAAAATACTCTTTTTTAAATGGAAGCTGGATTGATGAAAATACTCCTTCTTAAATGGAAGCTGGATTGATGACAACGATTCATGCTGTCCTAGATTACACCAACAGGTACTAGCTTCATATCGGAGTGACTGAATGACACTAACAAGTTATAAGTTCACGCCTGAATGACAGCGACAGGTGTTTACCCGTACGACACTAATTAGTTGACACAGCACGGGAACTCGATAATTAGCCTAAGTTTAAACAAATTGTAGGCCTACCTGCACTTTGCCAGCAAAGGGGGGGGGAATTGTCCGGGGGGTTAATGTCCTAGGCTAAATCAGGGGGGTTTCTGTCCGGGGGGTTATTGTCTGGGGGGGTTTTTGTCCGGGGGGGTTTTTGTCCAGGGGGGGTTTTGTCCGGTCACCGCAGTGCCACTCTAACGGTGATTGGGGAACGCAATAGCGGTAAATACTGACTTTGCCAGTCTCCAACGACCTCACAGGTGATGTTCTGTTCCCACTCATCTTCCCCTCCCACTCCACCTTGCCAGAAAAGATGTCAACAAAATTAAATTATTAACATTGTTTTCTAAAGCAGTTTATAGGTACAAACATTCTACAAATAGCAGTTTATACTTGCTTAAAACACATACTTTATTGCAGCATTGTACCTTTGTGCAAAAAGGGCAGTGGCTTAATTTTTTGGGTAGCCACTGTATAAAAATATTTTTCCCCACAAAATTTTTTTAACCTACCTCCCCAATTTTTTAAACCTCTGTGACCGAAAGCACACCATTATTTTTTTTTGGGGGGGGGGGAGGCCTTAGGTAGTTTAGCCCTTAGTGAGAGAGGAAGGTCATTCAAAATGTAGGGACCAACCACTGGAAATGCCTCCTGTTAGTTGAGAGCAGTCTTATTCCTGGGAACAAAAAGATTAAGATGAAGTGCACAATGAGTGAAATGATGGTCTGGATTATGGCTATTGCTTATACCAGTAGTGTGAGAGGTATTTAGGGTATTTCCTAGCTATCCTTTAGAGACCAGAAAGATGATCGTTTAGTGGCTATTGAAATGGAGAAATGTGTATACGTGCATGCGTGTGTGTGTGTGTGTGTGTGAGGCTGTGAAAGAGGAGTGGGTTTTGAGCTGTGATTGGAATTTGTCGCTTAACTTTGAAGACTCTAATTAATCAAGATGAGTCGTTGCGGCTGTTAGTTGACTGATCTTGTTTTGTCTGTCTGTTTGTGTAGAGGTACGTTGGAACAGATGCAGGCTGCGTCAAACATGATCTCGGCTCTGATGAAGGACTCCAAGTCTTCTCTGGACAGCGCTAAAAGCGCAAATATTCAGCAGATCGTGAAGAATGGTTCACCATTGCATTTTCCACCACAGCCACCAGTATTGGCTTCAAAGGATTTGAAAAGCAGCTTAAAATTCGGACAGTCGCCGCCGCCGCCACCTCCACAGTCGCCTTCTCCTCCTCCTGTGCCTGTAAGCAGCGTCACAACCAATGCCTCCATCATTCCAGAGAAGTCGTCCACTCCTCAGGTTCCCCAGGCCAATGGTTTTGGTGAAAACAACGATGAAGATTATGCAGAAAGCATCCCGTCTTCTGCATCAGAACGATCGGACCCCTGTTCTGAGCGCTGCTCTCCTGCTCAGGACCTGCTCGTTGGTGAGTACTCGTTGTTTGAGCACGGTCTTGGACAGCCTCTGGAGAAGCTGTTGGCTCGGAACGACTCTTCCAAACAGACTTTTGCAGCACGTGCTGCAGCCGCAAACGTCCGAATGCCCAACCGCACGCTCACTCCAATCATTCCCAACCGCAGCGCTATCGATCAGTTGCTACTTGCGAAGGCACCCGGATATCGCAATGCAAAGGCAATGTACGGGGGCGGGCGAGACCCTGGCGGCTGTTTTGGAAAGGTTGCTGACCTTGGCTGCCACATGTCATCTGGAAGATTTGGCTGGCCTTTGGTGAACTCTGGACGAGGACTGGAACGCACAAAAGAAAACGATTCATCGTCGTCGCGCTGCTGTACAGCATCGCAGTTCTTGAGCTCGGTCGTCGGTTCGTCGAATGCTCACATTCCACCTCTCGAGCGTCGTCCGCTGTCGGCTCCTGGCTTCCCATCGGCTCATTCGTCATCCTCTTCATCAGCATTGGCAACAGCTCATGATCGTTCGGCCGCTCTTCCTTCTGATCATCTCTTGACTGTTCAGACATTTAGCAATCTGAATCCAAATGCTCCAGATTTCGTCTTTACTCTTCCGCTTGAAGACGCTTCTGGCAGCAGAATCGTCAGCATGTTGTCGTTGGAGCCATGTGGCTCTCATCTCCTCCACTCACCAGTCGATCCTTCAGCAGACGGCTCTGGATGCTCAAGCTCAGATGGCTCAGCCGGCGAGTTTTCCTACTCGATGTCTCGGCTGGTTGGCACATTTGAATCCGTGTCGGTGGATGTTCCGGATTTGAGTCCTGGCGGAAGTGTTGGTCGAGATGGAGGAGGATTCGGTCTGCCTGGATCTGCAGTTGACGATGGGATGTATGTGCCACCACCACCACCACCACCGCTTGGAGGAGACAATTTGAATGCACCATGGCTTTGTACACCAGGTATGAGGAGACATGGCTGAGTGTTCTTCATGTTCAAACCTTCCCCATGTGTCTATGAGGATCATATGCATTCATTTATTACACTTGATACAGTTAAAACAAACCTGTCAGTAATTGAGCAAGTAATGAGTCCGTGTCGTTAAATTACAGCGTTTAGTAGACTGGAACCTATGTACAGTTGTTGGATTTGAGACATGTGAGCTACTGAACAAATGATGATACTACAGCACAATAGACCATTGTCTGTTTATATAGCATTTTCTGTGGAATCTCTCAAGTGTCCTACATGAGAGACAGCTCTTGTTAGATCACAGAAATTTGCACTAAAAATTGGGGGAAATGTGTACCAAAAACCTTAAATTTTTGCAAATTTTGCGCAAATTAATTTGAAAAATTAAAGTACATTATTTTTACACGAATCCATTTACCAAAGTAGCTAGCAGTTTTTGTTATTAAATTGTGTATATAGCTCTGGCATTCTAGAAATTGAACAATCAAGCAATGCTGTGTTAAGCTTCTCTAACCATGAGATATTGAGACAATTGCAAGCATTTTTGATTTGCAAAAATCTATGCCCACAAAAATGTACGCTCATTACAAATACAACTTCAAGAGAGTGCATGCCTATAACCAATCACGGAGTTACACAACGTGCTGAATAGTAGCCGTTGTCTTCATATGCCTGCTGACTGAAGAGGGATAAAGTCGGTTATTTTGTGTGAATGAACTTTCAGAGTCTTGGCATCCGTCGAAAGTGTCCTACGGTGGAATGGGCCGAGGAGGGGAGCAGGTCTTGCCTGGCACCACTGCCATTTCGTCATATCCGTCGAGAGGCGAACTGTATCGTAGCTACTTTGCGCATCCGCCATTCAGCCCTATTACATCATCCCCATACAACTGTGCCTTCTATCAGCAGCAGCAGCAGCAGAACGTGATGCTGGCACCAGTACAGGTATGCCGGCTTCTAATTTGGCAAAGACCTATTGATGTTCGTTTCTATTGAAAACCATTACAGACTGTGAAGAAGTGTAAATGCCAGAGCTTGAAGGGGCGCTGTAGCAAATATGATAAAATAATTAAACTGTCGTTCCTATATGACAAGGCTAATAAGGTGAAATCACTACTTAAGACGTTATGCGCATTCTGCCTCAGATTGCAGTTAGCGTACAAAGTGCTCTTCTGTCCTCATCTTTTTTCTTGACTCTTATTTCGTAAAATTCTGGCACTGAAATTTTTATGTAAGGCACTCACTAAGGATTTACGAGCAGATTTTGACTAAGATTCGAAATTGTCGTGCATTATGCGAAACTGAAATTTTTTTCAATTTGAGGTGTGAGTGAACATGTCTTTATTTTCAGCCTAAATATTTGTCAAACTCTTATCTTTGAATCTTGAGAGTTTTGTGAACAGTACATTGTGGTAGTTTGCTTATTAACGTTTGACTTATGCAGAGATTATTTGATTTCTTTGTGTTCAGAGTATAGATAAATATCGTAAGTCACTTACAGAAGAAAGTGCTTTTTTATCCAATTTCAGAGCATTTTAATCAGATTTCTGAATAATTTGACGTTCTGACTTAACCCTTTAATGCCGAGATGGTAGCGAATAGTATGGGAAATCCTATTTTGTGTGAATGAACTCCGGCATTAAAGGGTTAACCCTTTCATGAAAGGCTGCATTGATTGATTTCCCAATCACAGAATTTTTTCACACTCTTGTCTTTAAAAAGCTAACCAAGGGGTTTATTATTGCTTTGGTTTTCAGAGCAGTTATGATAAGTGAAAACGTCTTTAACAATGTTCACTGGTACTTTCTTTGGTTTCAAAGCAAATGTATTAAACAAGCAACTATAGAACTTAATTTACCTTTTTACTTCATTAGATAATCTACAGTAGATTTTTGGTTCCTTTACCGAGCAAGGGTTTCCTGTAACATTTAGTACACTTTGGTGGGTAAAGGCCAAGCTAAGCAGTTAATTGTTGCTGACTTAACGAGAAAATGTTTTGGATTTCTTTCATTTTCAGAGTTGGAGCCACACAACTCAGACCGTGGCACAGGCCGGACCTTGAATCCGCGATGTTTTCTTGATAGCAGCAGCAGCAGCACAGACCAACCAACCGCCCCACTGTCATCATTCTCTGTTCTGTTTTCTGTGTCATTTGTAATTAGGAATGTTATTTATTTTTTGTTTTATCCTAACTTTATTTCACGCTGCTTTCTGGTGTCCGGAGTTTTACTTCTGCTGACTGACAAAGCAGGAAACTGTTTTCTGGATCTGCTGGCAACGTTTATTTATGTTTGATGTTGATATGCCATTTGTAAGAACTCTCTCACTGTGTTCTAATTTACTGGTAAGTTAATACTGTCTATAGCTTCTGATGAACTAAATACATTTTACAAACCATTCTGACATTTCTCCGTGGCCTACCTCAGTATAGTCACAGAAAACGACGGTCTGGTGCAGTACTGCAAAATTGGAACTTCTGGGTTCTGCTATATTTACTTTTATTGTTTACGGTAAAGCTAAATTGTTAATAGGCTTCATTTTCCTTGTGTATTTAAAGATACATTTTAGCAGTCTCCTCTTCACTTTGAATGTTGCAGTAAGGGTTAATTGTTTTATTAAGCTCCATATCCTTCGAATATTGCAGTAAAGGTAATATGTTTTTAGGCTGTTTCCTACGCATATTAAATTAAAGTTAGATTTTATAAGCTGTGTTTCTTTTTGAATATTAAATGTAAATTGTTGTTAGGTTTTAGGGTTGTTTGTTATGACAGGATATGTTTCCCACCACACTTTTATCTTCACTAGGTTTGCTGTGTGTAATAATAAGGTGTTGGAGAGTGCCTTTAACAAGTTCGGAGTCAATCGAAATTCTGGCTTTAAATTAAACCTTTGCTCATTAATTCATTGTTTGCAGCAAGTTAAAGCTGCTCCTCAACTGTGGAACTCTGCCTTATAAGAAGGTTGTGTATGATATGGTCATGTTGTAAAGCCGAACTATTTTTGGGTCCATATCCCTGACAGCATTATATCAGAATTTGTGTTATAATGGAAGTATCTTCGATTTTGAGTGTCGACTATAATAATTAAAATAATGGAATAATCAGAGTATTTCTATACGACCATTGTAACAATAACGATCAGAGTAGGTATTTTAGTGTAGGTGTGCTTGCTGTAGTTTGTTACTGGTAGCAATGAGCAGTGTGGTATGCACATGACGAGTCCTTCATGCACATTTGCAGGTGCCCCGATTGATGCGGAAAACCATTCGATAGTGGTGCTATATAAATAAGCAATGAATGCTTGATGCCAGTTGTCATCCCATAATTGGGTGAAACTCCGCAAAAGTGGCATAGACTCTAGAGTTCTACATAAATGTTTCTACTGTTTCATGCTAATTAAAAATACTGTTCAAATTTACCTTAAATTCGTTGCAGCGCAATGGTGTTCAGTACTAATGCCTGTCTAAGAAATGCATTATTATTAAAATTATCTGAAGTCCTTTGAAGCAATGAATATTTGGTTGTTGAGTAGAAAAGTTGGAGTTATGGCTCTAAGAAATAGGTATAAGAAAGTGGAAAGTGAGGTTTAATTTAATTGTGAACACAGTATTATTATGCTATTATGTGGCATATTTATTTCCTTTTTTACGCAATTTAATTAAAACAGATTTCTTGTCTATGGGCATATTTTATGACGTTTGGACATATTATTATGCACTGACTTGTGTAGGCGTTTGAGCAGCATGTACAGATGCTCTGTATAATGCCCTCATAGTGAACAGTACAGGCTGGAGGAAGTTCTATGTTCTGTCAATTTATGCAAATTATATTTTTGCAAAAAAGTACGAGATTTGTTGGCAGGTGATCCCACGTTCAGTAATAGCTCTTGCTCTACATAAATAGGTTATTTACAGACAAATTTGTGGTCCACAGCTGCTGTTTTCTGCCTTACGTTACTTGACCAAATAAATCTGTATTTGCACTTTTTGTCATTGTAAACACTGGTGTGTAAGCAGTTGAGTGGTCATGAATTATGAAGCTCATTTTCTAAGTTGCGAAACAAGTACGTTTGTGTAATGTAATGTAATCAACTGAGATGATTGGTTGCATTGCTGCTGCCTGCAACAGTTGCATAATGGTAACCATCTCTGTAGATGAGCTTTAAAAATAACAAGCCATTGATGATGACAACTAACGCCACACCGTCGTATTGTTCATTGTCGCTACTGGAGGAGTTACTTGGGGTGGATTCTACTCTATTCCCGAAGTAGCTTATGCAGGCTGTCCCATGCATAGACCTAACTACGGCCCTTGTGGTTGAAGGCTGGTCGAACGTCATCATCAATGGAGGAGGTAGTGGTGTTGATTTATTTTTATTTATTCATTTTCCTGAACAAAAAAACCCAATACAATTGTCAATTATGGCAGTGAACATTTAACATAATTTAGTTAACAAGGGAAGACCCAGAAGGGATGGACAAGCCTACTAATAGGGTCACCCCATAAATGTAAAAAGCGATAGGAGACATGAGTAGAAAGATGGATTACAAGGGGCTGACTGCATCAGCTGAGAGTAAAACAGTTAAGGGTAAGGCTACAGTTGGGGGACGGGTTAATGAGTGTGGGTTACCAATGGAGTTTCTTGAGAACTGGAGAGAGGATAAAGCGGCCCAAAGGACATGAGAGTCCAGCCCAAAACCGTTCGTCTGCGGGTCTTTGTCTCGTTGATCTACATTCTACCATAAAGGCTAAAGCACTCATAGGGATCCACGGTAGGCCTAATATTATATTATGTGACATCGGATTGAACTGGAATTTACACAAACTGACTCGGTTTTTTGGTGCAATGGTTGGCCAGATTTACTTCTTATACATGAAGTCTTGGATATTAATAATCTCTTTGAGTATTATCTTTTCCAGGTTGAGATAATCACCCATGATTATCTGATTTTTCTCCCAACTTAAATTAAAGCAGTGTTTAATCTGGATTCCTCATGGGGATGGGATGTGACCCTGCCTGCAAGAAGTTTGTTTGAATTTCCACAGTGCAATGGTACCATTTTAGGCTGTGATCTGAACGAAATTGCTCTACTATTTGAATGCTGATAACAGTGGTCTAAGACTTCAACAAATATAGGCCTACTTAAAGTAATAACAATTTCTTGTTGAGTTTCCACATTGTAATCATAGCATTTTAAGATATTATCTTGACAAAATCACTCCATTATTTCAGCACTGATAAAAAATAGTGAATACTTCAATATTGAATTACAACAATAATTGCAATAACAATTTCTTTATGTATCAAGTTAGGCAACTCGGTTCTTTTGCTACTGGACTATTATAATGAGTAACAGCAGATGGGAGTATATATAGTTATATAATTGTGACCCGCTATATGATAAGGTACCATAAGTCGGGGTACAGTTTCCCCAGAAATCGCGCATAAAGACGTGAAGGGAAAAAAAAAATTTTTAATCAAATTTGAGTTCTTGGTATTTTTAGCAGCAGGTGAAAAGGACTTTTAAGTTAATAACACTGATAATATTACATAATAGACAACACTGAGAATTGGTCGTGAACCTCTTGTAGGATAAATCGCTCAGAAGCGCTCCCAGTGTGCAAGACCCCACGACACTCATCGATGGAAATAAAGTGGCAATTTCTCATGTTCATCATTATAAGTCGGTCATTTATCATCCGATTTTTATCTGGTTTTCAGCAAAATGTTCAGCTCACTTAGCTGGTTTGTGAAGGCATAATAACTCCAAACCCGACTTATGGTACCTTTTCATGAAGCGGGTCACAATTATATAGATGGGAGTATAGTTATATATCTCTCTTTTATTCACCAAATGATGGTAGCACAATTAATAACACAATAAAAGTAAATAAAAAAGGAAATACAGCATTCACAGGACAGTATATCTGCCTGCATAATACTAATGACAGAAAACAGACTAAATTTCCTTATTACAAAAATATGCATGCATAGATATAGGCCCTACGCACACATAATTAATTTATGTATGTATAATATATACATTATACATATTAATTATCTGTAATTATTCATTACATATTAATTATGTAAGCTTACTTTGTTGCACTGAAATAAGCTTACCGTTGTTGTTCAAGACGGTCCTCAATTGCTGACCAGGACACAGTTAGCAGAAATGGTTAGACATGGTATACCAAGTGAGCAAGAATTACAAAAACTACCCAAATTGGGAAGCATATTTAGTAATAATGTTGTTTTACTAAGTGTTTCAAGAATTTGACAGTTTGAAATTAGGCAGTTTGAAATTAAGTATGGAGTCAGAATGGCAGGACGTCTATCTTCGCTCTATCATGGTAGTTATGAAGTTTATATCGGAATGTTTAAAGCAAGTCGAAAACTACATCTAGAAAATTCGTTCCTTTTATTAAGCTAAATTGAATCCAAACTGCTATAGACACATTCATGCAGTAGCCTACCCCCATAATCTCCACCTAATCCTTCAATTGATCTGCATTTGCTCAAAATTCGCATAAAATCCATCATTCATTCTAAGCCACATCACTTCAGATATTCTTGGTCGTAACTTTACTGTCCAGCTGCCTTTCACAAATTAATCTCATAATGTGATTTGAGTATTTGACCAATCAACGGCAACCACGCTTATCAGGCCCACATAATAATATATATTATATAGGATGATCTCAAAGAACTGGCTGGACAATCATAATGATTATCATACGCTAACATCATCAACAACATTTCAAGCACATGATCGTATCAATCTCGAGCAATGACATCAAATTGCAACAAGTAATCTCAATCATAGACAGCAGTAGATCTCTACAACGCTGCAGGAATCTCTCTCATTATAATGACGTGCTACTATGCTGAGTCATTAAAACAACAAATACCAGCTGTGATCTGCAGCTGTTCAGAATTATTTCGGCATCGTGATGAATAATTAAGCTTGGTCGGTGACGACACATAGCAAACTACTGCAAAAAAGAAAGTCACACACGTTGGCTCTCTCTGTTCAAGAAAGAAAATATGGTGACTAGAGTCGACTTTTAGAAAAAGATTCGTTCTGCAAAGATAAGCTTACACTTGTAGCAAGAAATGCGCCGCAGCATCGTAGCTTATCAAGGTCACAGAGCATGTGGAAAATGGAGACAGTAGTACAACAGTACTAAAACACATGAGCGTCCAACAACTACCCAGATGAAAACAGAATAGCAAAGAAACGACCACATGACACGACGTGGGGTGCAAGCTACTGTAGGACAATATTCTTAAACGACAAAGGCAGTTGAAGTTAATGCATTGACCGGACCCACATCCACGTTGACCCCGTTACGGCCAAATAATCGGGTCGTCAGGTAGGAGGTGATCGTGCTGCTGACTGATTCAGCGATTTGAGACTTGGACCGAACTGACAACAGTGGCATGTCTGACATCCTGCCACTGACACTGGACTTGTCGTCGTCTGGCGTCAATGACGTATAGCGTGTCAGTTGAAGTAGGTGTGAGAAGGTAGTCGCTGAAGACACCACCACTGACGATTGGTAGAAAGCGACTTGCTGCACGGTGGTGGTTGGTGTGCTGCTGCAGTGATTGCAGGTCATCGTCGCTTGACCTCCTCCACTGACCAATCATTCGGCCGTCTGCAGTGGCAAAACATTAACATTGACATGCTGCTCTGTAAGATAAGAAAGCACTGACTGTCTCATACGACGACCACACATTCACACGTCCTCGATCATAAACTAGAAAACGACTTCACAAGAATCATCTTCAAACTGACCCACAGCAACAAACTCGTCTAAAATCTAATCAGAGTTAACAATGCCGATTAATATTTAACACCCGAGCAGGGGTTATTTATACCTTAGGTTAAAAAATATTATTAATTAATTAATTTCGTGAAGTCAGGTCGGAAGCATCTGCGAGGAATCATCTATAAAAAATAAGCCCAATGCAATTTATTGCAATTTATTGCATTTACGATTACATTTTTTGTTGAAGCAAGAGTAGAAGTAGAAAAAGAAGAAGAGGAGAAGGAGGAGGAGGAGAAGGAAGAGGAGAAGGAAGAGGAGGAGGAGGAACATGAAGAGAAGGTGGTGGAGGAGGAGGAAGAGGAAGAGAAGTAGGAGGAGGAGGAACAGGAGAGAAGGAGGAGGAGGAGGAGGAGGAGGAGGAGGAGGAGGAAGAGGAAGAGGAAGAGGAAGAGGAAGAGGAAGAGGAAGAGGAAGAGGAAGAAGAAGAAGAAGAAGAAGAAGAAGAAGAAGAAGAAGAAGAAGAAGAAGAAGGAGGAGGAGGAGGAGGAGGAGGTGAAGGAGGAGGTGAAGGAGGAGGTGAAGGAGGAAGAGGGAGAGGGAGAAGAATAAGGAGGAGGAGGAAGAGGAAGATGGAGAAGAAGAAGACAACGAGCCTTTGATGGTTTCCATGTGTCCTGATGCGAGATTCACGTATAGAACGACGACGACCGACTGACGATCATCAATGACTTTTGCAAACAGATCATAACTCCTGTCTGTCGTCGCAAAGAACGTCACATCGCCAATGCGCATGTCAACACCAACCTCCTCATCAAATGCAAGTACCATGGAACCTGACAACAACAGTCAAGTAACACGGTAGCCTATAAAGTAGGCCTACACTGCTGTAAAGCATGGAACAGCAAAGTAAAGTACAGCTGAGATAAAAATTAAGTGACAAGCAATGGTTCAACCCTTAAATAGGAAGCAGTGCGTGTAGGTAAACTCCACAGTAGAGAAACAATTCATATTTCATCTGGCAGTACAAGATAATCCGAATCATGCATTAAGGTAGAACTTCAGCCTCTTTGCCATCAGAAATGTCTGTGCCTTTGACAGTTTCAATGGCACTATAGAAATACATTATATCCCTTTGCAACAGTCAGACGAATTTCACACAGAACTTTCTGTTATTATTCCATATGTTGCTGTCATCACTGTTGTTGCATGCAACAATATTATTATTACATGTATGTCTTATGCATGATCACCAACCACATCTCATCATTCCTATTATAATCAGTTACTACTGTATATTCAATGATCGACTTCTATAATCTCACGATCACGTAACATATCTTATGATCAACTGCCATAATCACATATCCCATGATCAATTACCATATCACCATATCCCATGATCAACTGCCATAATCACCATATCCCATGATCAACTGCCATAATCACCATATCCCATGATCAACTGCCATAATCACCATATCCCATGATCAGCTACCATATCACCATATCCCATGATCAGCTACCATAATCACCATATCCCATGATCAGCTACCATATCACCATATCCCATGATCAGTTACCATATCATCATATCCCATGATCAGCTACCATATCACCATATCCAATCATCAGCTACCATATAACCATATCCCATGATCAGCTACCATATCACCATATCCCATGATCAGCTACCATAATCACCATATCCCATGATCAACTACCATATCACCATATCCCATGATCAGCTACCATATCATCATATCCCATGATCAACTGCCATAATCACCATATCCCATGATCAACTGCCATAATCACCATATCCCATGATCAGCTACCATAATCACCATATCCCATGATCAGCTACCATATCACCATATCCCATGATCAGTTACCATATCATCATATCCCATGATCAGCTACCATATCACAATATCCAATGATCAGCTACCATATAACCATATCCCATGATCAGCTACCATATCACCATATCCCATGATCAGCTACCATAATCACCATATCCCATGATCAACTACCATATCACCATATCCCATGATCAGCTACCATATCATCATATCCCATGATCAGTTACCATATCATCATATCCCATGATCAGCTACCATAATCACCATATCCCATGATCAACTACCATATCACCATATCCCATGATCAGCTACCACATAACCATATCCCATGATCAGCTACCATATCACCATATCCCATGATCAGTTACCATATCATCATATCCCATGATCAGCCACCATATCACCATATCCCATGATCAGCTACCATATCACCATATCCCATGATCATCTACCATATCACCATATCCCATGATCAGCTACCATATTACCATATCCCATGATCAACTACCATATCACCATATCCCATGATCAGCTACCATATCACCATATCCCATGATCAGCTACCACATAACCATATCCCATGATCAGCTACCATATCACCATATCCCATGATCAGCTACCATATCACCATATCCCATGATCAGCTACCATATCACCATATCCCATGATCAGCTACCATATCACCATATCCCATGATCAGCTACCATATCACCATATCCCATGATCAGCTACCATATCACCATATCCCATGATCAGCTACCATATCACCATATCCCATGATCATCTACCATATCACCATATCCCATGATCAGCTACCATATCACCATATCCCATGATCAGCTACCATATCACCATATCCCATGATCAGCTACCATATCACCATATCCCATGATCAGCTACCATAATAACCATATCCCATGATCAGCCACCATATCACCATATCCCATGATCAGCTACCATAATCACCATATCCCATGATCAGCTACCATATCACCACATCCCATGATCAGCTACCATAATAACCATATCCCATGATCAGCTACCATAATAACCATATCCCATGATCAGCCACCATATCACCATATCCCATGATCAGCTACCATAATAACCATATCCCATGATCAGCCACCATATCACCATATCCCATGATCAGCTACCATAATCACCATATCCCATGATCAGCTACCATATCACCATATCCCATGATCAGCTACCATAATAACCATATCCCATGATCAGCTACCATAATAACCATATCCCATGATCAGCCACCATATCACCAGATCCCATGATCAGTTACCATATCATCATATCCCATGATCAGCCACCATATCACCATATCCCATGATCATCTACCATATCACCATATCCCATGATCAGCTACCATATTACCATATCCCATGATCAACTACCATATCACCATATCCCATGATCAGCTACCATAATCACCATATCCCATGATCAACTACCATATCACCATATCCCATGATCAGCTACCATAATCACCATATCCCATGATCAACTACCATATCACCATAACCCATGATCAGCTAACATATCCCACAGTCATCTCTGACAAAGTGTTTTGAAGCATACCATCATCGTTGACATGATAAACGCTGAGACTCTTTCTATTGTCTTTGATGATGACAAGATGCCTGGAATCTGGTGACACGTACGGATCCCCACATGACGTCACTGGCACAGGGTCTGCTACGACGGCTTTGTCGGTGACGTAGTCGATGGTGACGCAAGAAGAAGATACGTTGGATGGCAATGCGTCGTCGTCGTCGTCTTCGTCACTCGATGCACGCTCCTCACAGCTGACAAAGATCTTTCCAGCTACATAAAGAAAAGTCTTCATCACTTAATCTAATCTAATCTAATCTAATCATGGCCAATCAACTGCAAATCTTTGGTCTTCTTTCACGTTATTGGTTTCTAGATGTGGTGGACACATTTCTAGCAGGCATCATCATCATCATCATCATCATCATCATCATCATCATCATCATCATCATCATCATCATCATCATCATCATCATCATCATCATCATCATCATCATCATCATCATCATCATCATCATCATCATCATCATCATCATCATCATCATCATCATCATCATCATCATCATCATCATCATCATCTCTCTCGTATCTTCACCTTCTCTGTAAAACTCCAAAATATCTGTATCAGGGGTTATTTTAACGTGCAGCTGGACACAAAGTGTGTAGTTGGAAAAGAAATTTGTGCAGTTGAAAATAAGATTTTGTGCAGTAACTCGATCATAGTGTTATAGTGAACGAAGGACCAAAAAGGGTCATCAGTTGTTGGGGGGCCGGGAAAATTTCAAAATGGTAATATTTTCACGGGATTTCGACGATCAAACATTTGGTCCGGACGACTAAAAAGGTCGTTTTGTGCAGTTCTAAAGATTTCTTAGAATAACCTCTGATGTCTGTATACTACAAAGCAATGGCAAAAAGCAGAGCAGCCAATTATTGACTAGACTAGAGAATCGTAATCGTAATCTCGAGACTTCTACAGCGCCCACAAAAGCGAAGTCGCGGGAACCAGCTTATTCACAGGCGCTTAATCAAAACAAAATCGATAGGCAGCGGGTCAAGTCCGGAGAGTCAGGCAGGCAGACTGATGGACGGCTGATGGAGAATGCTCAGCTTGCGCCAACGCAGTCAACTAAACAAGTATACAGAAGACACAGAATGAACTAAGCACCATTTACATGATTGAATCTTCTGTCGTATGTTCTTCTTAGCCGTTGGAACAAGGACAGCATTATAAAAAATAGGCATCAAAAAATAGGCATCTGCAATTCTGCATCCTCTAATATTATTGTATTTTATTTGTTGTTGGCATACTGCAGGTCGCATTCCATGCCTCAGATCATTCGCATCTCTGTTTGACTCTGTGTGTTCACAAATAGGGATAAAGATGATAGTAGGCTAATAATTAATGGAATTAATAAGTCATGAATTATTGAACGAACCAAGTGGAATGAATGCCATGCGATTAGGAAGACATCCATTCTTCTCAAAATCGTCCAATCTCTTCACATATTTCATCGAATTCAGATCGATCTTGTGCACAGCCAGACGACCACCTCCTCCTTCTTCCCTTCCTTCTTCCACTTCTCCTCCTCTTTCTCCTTCTCCTCCTCCTCCTTCTCCTCGCACAACGTATCCGTAGTCGGATGTCTGTTCGAAGGCGTTTGCAGGAGGCAAGAAAAGCTTCGTCACCTGAACAAGCATCACCGATAATTCTTTTAGTACACAAGCATACAATAATAATTATATATTAATCACATAATAATAATTATTATTATAATGTGATGAACGGTTTGATCAGATGATAAACTTGTGAGGGTCCCTTTAAATAATAAGTAAGCTACGGTAACTCAGACAGAAGAAATGCGTCGTTTGGATCCTCATGCGTCTAACCAAAACAAAATCCATTTCTTATTAGGGTCGTTTCAGATAAAGTGAACCATCAGGTTGAGTGAACCAATTCTGCTAGAAATTGTCTGTGCACCAAACTATTAATGTCAAATTCACGCGGTGGCTATTTTTAGATTGCGCTGCCTCTTGGCTACCAAGTCAGCGGGTTATTTGAAACATACCTAGCAACCTCATGTTATGATCGATAGAGAAATGTCGGACGCCGACGAAAATTCCCCAAATTGAAGTGTCCTACTTTTTAGAGGGGGTATAACAAAAGTCTGTTTTACGGCTAAATGCATTAACCTATGCAGGGAATTTTTCTCTGTATGAATTCGGGCATGTGAATGAATTAAAAAAGCAGTTTAAATGTCTGATTGAACGATTCCGCGAGCCGTTTGTGCCAGTTTAATCATGCGGTCCACTTTGCTTGCACACATTGGTAAAGTGAACCCCAAAAGTCCAACTAAAGTGAACCAGTGGTTCACTTTATCTGATAGGCTAATAGCCTGGTAAATGAATTATAGATAGGCCTAAATTGGATATTACTTATGACTACATAAAAATCAGCCCACATTGTAAGCAAATTAATGCTAGTAGGCCTAGGCCTAATAATTTTATTATCGAAAAATCCATTTTTGAAGTTTAGCTATAAATTTATTTGCACCACAATGGGAAGACTCCACCATCATGGAACAAAACATAAGAAAAGAAGGAGAAAGAAAGACCAGCAAAATTGTCACTGAAAAAGACAACGATAAAAATAGACCTATACGTGGGACCCATGCAGGTTGTATGGAAAGAGCATTGAAAGACAACATGCTTTCGCAAAACAGGCATGCATATAAAAGTTTCATCAGTTTTTGGCATGTGGTGGCCAGTTATTTTGAGACTTGGCCATTGTGTGATTCAGTTTCACCAGGCAACAATGAAACATTGTATTAGGCTACCAGGTAGGCCTACCTAAAAAATTTGGCACTCAGTTGTGAGATTGTAAAAGTGTCTGACTCGAGCTTAAATAGTGATGTTAAGAATGCAAAACCTGCATAATCCAACTCTATCAAGCAACTTTAGCAGTGCCTTAGTTTTTGGTCTCGGTTCAAGCACAGGCATTGAGACAATGCCAACTTTACAGATATTATTTTGGTACCACACAGTGTTTCTTAGTTCCAGCAAAAACATTTTATGCAAGCTAGGCTATAATAAGATGCAAGAAATTTTGACTCACAGAACTAACATTAGGCCTCTCCCAGTACTATCAAAAATTGTAGAGAATCAAATCTTAACCATCATTGAACAATTGTTATGTTTGACTGCATTCCTCGATGATCTTGAATCCACAAATGCAATTGTGGCTGCTCTGGTCAATTCAAACTTTGGAGGTTTGCTGCTTGTGCTCTTTTTGCCTATTGCCACTCTCTGTGTGGTACCAAAATAAGATCTGTAAAGGATAGCTCTACTGACATGAAAGTTGCATAGCTATGACTAAGTCATTGGTCTAAGTCATTGGTCAAATGAATGCCAGATGTGGCCATCTCTTGAGCAATCTCAGCATTACCAGATCCATGGTTGACATAGGGCCTAGTCTCAATGCCTGTGCATGAACTCATGATCAACTTCTAAGTTCAGTTTAGGTTGTCACTTATTAAAATTGGTGCAAATGTTTACATTCTGCTGTGATTTATAGACAATTAGGCTATTTGCATTTGGATAAGTGTAGTTTGATACAAGCAAGATCTGGTTCACTTTATCGAAAAACCTGATTCACTATGTCTGAAACTTCAGGTAAAGAGAACCACTGGACATTAAAACTTTGAATTGTTATTTGATCCACTCAACCTCAACACCAGTCCAGTTTAACTGAATAGCCTTTAAGAGCAATCAATTCTCTTTCAAATGATGTATTTGAATCCTTGATACGAAGCTTCTGAAGGTAGCAAAGTGGCCAAACGTGAAAAGTGGTTCACTTTATCTGAAACGACCTATACCTTCACGGTTTCACCTGCGACTCTAAGTCTCTAATGGTCAAAGTAGTCAGTAGAGGTCATTGTAGCAAGCTCGGACATTTGACCAATATAGCCTTCACCTTTGACCCATTTGACCAATACAGCCTTCACTTTCGTCCCATCTGACCTATACGGCCTTTACTTTCGTCCATTTGACCAATACCAGCCTAAAAAACTGAGTGCCCGCGCAGTTCAGCCAATACTCTGCTTACTTTTTCGTATTCATGGAATATCCAACTCGGCTTAAAGACAAGATATCCCAATATAAAATGGTTTACCCGAATAAAACTAAAACTGAATTACGAAAAATCGCCAAGCAGATCGGCTTGGTTGGATATACAAGACTGCGGAGATCGGGGTTGATTGCTGAAATTGACGCCCACAACCGCGAATGCTACGACGATGACTGCCCATGCAAGTATCCACGTCCACGCACGAATATCGTCGTTCATCGTCGGCGTAATGTCGGCACGTCTTCATTTTCAACCCGAGAATAGTAGAAGGGGCCGCAAGTGGGGGCAAAAAACCGTAATGTGCTGAAATAAATACAAGCCTATAGTCCTGGCCGCATTAAAAGTAACGTTTTAATGTAGACACGATCGTATAGGCACGCCGCGATACTGTGCGACGTAGCCTAAACACAGCGGGTTCAAAGTCCGACGAGCGAAGATCTGCGCGCAATTAACCGCCCCCTCAAAGCTAAATACACCGCGAACGTAAAAAAGAGAATTTATCAGCAGAAATTTTGGAATATTATTGCGAGATAGACTAATTTATTCCTTTGCTGTTCCATTTACAACACCAACAGTAATCTGATTCAGGTCCCCCAAACTGAGGTTTTTCCAAGTTTTATCAAAATGTACAAATTATTGCAGCTATAGTAGAGGTTCAGTTTTTAGGAACACCGAGTAAAAAGTGTGACATAGAAACAGAAGTGTCACAAATTTAATTCGTTGTCACACTTTTAATTTCTTGTCACGTTTTTGATTCGACTTCTCGCGATGGAAATTTCCCGCAGTATTGACGATGTGCTATTAGGTCCACAGTCTTTTCATTCACTTTCGTTATCGATATCAAACACGACATAGGCTATTTTTCATAATCGTCTCACAATGTCAGCAAGTCTTCATTTTCGATCCATGAATTAAACGAGTCTGGGTAGCCCAACCACTTCACGAGACATTTCTTCCCGCGTTTCCTAATCACTTTTTCGATTCTAAATATTTCTTGAGTTGTTTTCTGTAGCTCCTGTTCATAGAATGAGCCTTGTATTTCCTCGCCAACAGAATCAGTAATCTTGTAAGTTGGCGGATCCGTATATTGAACCTGAGATACTGTGAAGACTTCCTCCGTCCATCTCGGCAAGTAACCCTTCTCAAAAATATTCTTCTTCCTAGTTATTCTGACTCGATCGCCGACTGAAAACTTTGGTGTAATAGGCTCTGAAATCTCATCGCCGTATAAATTCATAAATACAGTCTTTTCGTTCACCTTCATACTAGCCTTCGCGGGGGTCATTTTAATGGAGGAATGTCTCGTGCCATTATAATTACTAACCATTTCGTCTAATACATCGATATATCTTCTAGTTGAATTAGCCGTAAAGTAGCCTACTTGAACATTTTATCTTTCATCGAACGCACCCATCTTTCTACGATACAACTTTTGCCCTCGTTCTCGGTAGAATACAGCTCGACTAAATTCTTTACGTTTTTGTTATAAAATTCTTTCCCTTTGTCGCACCAAACTTTGACTGGCTGTCGACCACCCACGAGTATCTTCACGAAACCATCAGCTGTAGACTTCCCACTCTTGTCATGTAATGGAACGATCCACCCATACTTGGAAAACACATCTATAACGGTCAATAGAAATTTCACGCCATCATTATCTCTAGCGAAGGCCTGCATGTCGATTAGATCAGCCGCCCAAATCTGGTCAATCCCGCCAACACGGACCCGCCTCGTCCTAAAATTTCTCACTACTGGTTTGTGTAATTCATTCGCTAATTGATTAGTCCATTTCAGGTCCTGCTGTAATTCTAGGCTTTTTTTAAACCTAGCCCGAGACTCGTTTTAGCGGACAAAATAGGTTTGACTATCGCCCTCTCTATTCGTTCCCGCACGCTTGGATTAGGTATATTATTCAGCTGGTTTATCATTGCTCTATCAGCGACATTCCTAGAAGCCGTATCAGTGTGTTGATTGTATGCCAGGTCGTGAATATATGCCGCACTATCTACCCTGTTTATAGGTTTGCTCCAATCTTTGGGGGTTTCGTTGGGATTCAGACGCAAATCTAGTCTAGTACCGGGACCAGTAAACTGATGGCCTGGCAAATGTACCTCACCAGCAAACTTGGCCCAAGGTAATTTAATGTTGCTAGTGGCAGCGTTCAGTGAACTAACTAGATCCCCACCTTGCGCAACAGCGGACGCCTTCACGAATTGAGTTTTTGTTTTCCCGCATACGACGCAAACACCTCTGAGCATCGATCTCCCATTATTAGCCACGGCGTTCTGCACATCTGTCGTCTGGGTCTGTTTTTTACATTTTACGCAATACATTTCGTTTTTAATAATATATATTTTTAAAAATGGAGATTAGAGATATGAGTTGGGGCACAGCGCTCTCGAAAAGATTCAATAATCCGTTGTTACCAAAAAGCATACGTGGTTTGATAGTTGGGAAATCGGCGTGTGGAAAAACAACGCTTCTTCTCAATCTTTTACTCAGGCCGGGCTGGTTGGATTATAATAACTTGCAGGTATTCGGTACTTCTCTGTTTCAACCGGAATATCGCATTATTAAAAAAGCATACGAAGAAAAATTACCGAAAGAAGCGATCGTTCGGTTGTTCGTGCACCGAGATGAAATTGTGGCCCTAAATGCGTCACCAGACCTTGTAATGGAGGAAATGGCAAAAAACTCAGAAGCTAAATCTGATATAGGCCTAATTGCCAAGTTCTTTGAGAGCGCCGACGATGTACCAGACCCGAGAGATCTGAGCGCTGAAAAGAAGAACCTGATGATTTTCGATGATCTTCAATTGGAAAAACAAAACAAATGTGAAACGTATTATAATCGGGGGAGGCATAGTAATGTAGATTGTTTTTACCTCGCCCAGAATTATTTCAAATTACCGCGCCAAACAATCAGAGAAAACGCGAACTTTATTTGCCTGTTCAAACAAGACCTGAAAAATTGTAATCATATTTACAACGATCACGTGAGTACAGACATGTCGAAAGATGAATTTCGAAAACTATGCAAAACAGTATGGGAGCAACCTCATGGATTCGTGGTTTTAGACCTGACTAGCGACAAGTACAATGGTAAATACCGATGCGGACTCGACGAATTTTATATAATCGAGGATCCGCCATTGTAAAATTGTATTGTGTAGTAAAAATGGAATCATCGCTTCTCAAACAGATATCGGAAAACACGGAAAAGACGGCCTGCAACACGGAACCAAAAACATCATTTTCCATTTTTCTCAGCGAAAAGAGCACGCGAATCAGAACGAAGTTTAATCCACTACTCGAACTGGAGAAGAATAAGAAATATGAAATGGCCTTAGTTGCCCTCGAGACGTACTATTCTTTTCCTAATATCGACGCGACAAACAACGTCTTCAGGTATTCGCCAAATCGCGACACAGATTGGGCAAACATTGAAGTTCCAGAGGGTTGCTATGAAATAACGGATATCAACGAATATATACAGAGAGTGATGAAGGGGAATGGGCATTACGACGGAGTAAATGGCGCTTACTGTATCTCAATAGCGCCAAACACCAATACGCTGAGGTCTGTGGTAAATATAGAAGGAGAGTATATGGTTGACTTTACGCCAAAGAATTCGATTGGAAAGGTTCTAGGTTTCAACAGATGGATCTATTCGGGCGGATACAATGAATCGGAGGACTTGGTGAATATAATGAGTGTAAGCAGCCTGAGAGTGACCAGCGACATTATCGGGTCTTCGTACACTAACGGAACATCAGAAAACGTGATATATTCTTTTTTCCCAAACGTAGGCCCGGGTTACAAGATTATCGAAGTGCCGCATAATTTAATATATCTCCCGATTTTGCTATCTACAATTTCGACGATGGAAACGAGGCTCACAGACCAACACGGGAACCTACTAAATCTTCGAGGTGAAGAATTGGCGATTCGATTTCACATCAGGGAAGTTTGAAAGTTTTTGTAATTTATTAATAAAATGAATCGTTACACGGGCGTAAAAGTTAATATTTCAGAAGCGCAACAAGACAAAATTAAAAGATCACTTCAAGCGGGGAGCGGCGTGAGTATCAAACTATCGCACGATGATTTGAATGGCGAACACGTTTTAGCTCTCACCCAGGCGCAAATCAATAAAATGGCAGTGGCCTACCAAAAAGGAACTGGCATGATTATTAAAATGAGTAAAACGCAATTGGAGAACAACAAGAAAGTCGAAGGTGGATTCATAGGCGCTATACTTCCGTTTCTAGCGACCGCGGGACGGTTCCTTCTGTCTAATGCGCTACCAAGTCTAGCGATGGGGGCATTGAGCGGTCTAGGCTCCGCGGCAACTACTAAGATTGTGGATAAAATCAGCGGTTCGGGTGTAATGTATGTCAAGAAAGGCGACATAGCGTGCAAAATAAGAGCGGCCGGATCTGGTTTGTACATGTCCCCGTGGCAAAAAGGTAGCTCAATAACGGCATCCGGGTTGTACATGAAAACAGGGACGGGCTATGCGAGTGTTGGCGAAGGACTTTTGTTGGGTCCTAATTCTCCGTTTCGAAACATTCCGATTCTTGGCATGATATTATAATCTATTCTATTAAAAAATGTCGAGACCAATACACAAATTTGGAACTAAACCAACTAGGCCGGTAGAGGTTAGAACGCAGCCCGTTTCAGTCTTTTGGAAGATTACGAGCGGTCTTACTCGCGTCCCAGTAAGACAACTAGGAGGTCTGCGATGGGAGATTTTTGCGCAAAATGATATCACGATACAACCAAAGGCGGCAAATACGCTAAGGCTTGGACTGGGTGTAGAAATGGCGGCAGGACTTTGCCTCGTTTCCCTCAGACAGAGTATCAAAGAACGACGATGCAGCCTACTAGACGGAGTGATTTCAGAAGATGTGGTCGATGATATCATAGTTTCCATTCAAAACAACTCCGATTCAGCAGTAACGATAAACGAAGGAGATTCGCTATGCTGTGTAAATTATCTGCGGTAAAAAAAAAATATATTGCTAATAAATAAACGAATGGAATACGAAGGCATCAAACTCTATCCAAACCTAACAAATATAACACCCTCTGCGCCAGAAGGTGAAATACAAATAGCCGCAGGGTCCGCACAAACGTATCGACTTCAGAAGATTAGCGAAATCAAAAAGGAGATCGAGCAAGAACGAGACAAAAGAGCAACGTTGAGTAAAAAGTACCATAGAAGTGTGAGCGTGATCGGCGCAGTAGACAACTTCCTCATGGTGGTCACGATGGGGCTCGGAATTTCGGGAATCGGCGTACTAGCCACCATAATTGCAACCCCCATCGCCATCGCTATGGAAGGGACAGCGCTAGGTGCGGGGCTATTGAGTATAATCGGCAGCCGAATCTGTAAAAAGCTCGCCCTGAAGGCGGAGAAGCATGAAAAGATCAAAACGCTAGCTGATGCGAAGCTCAACACGATCAGCGACCATATTTCAAAAGCACTCGTGGATGATCACATTTCAGACGAGGAATATTCTCTGATTCTAAGTGAGATTGAAAAATTCAATGGCATGAAAGAAGAAATCAAAAGTAAGTCGAAAGTTGCGATAGACGCGATGGACGAGGAAACGAAACAATCACTCATCGATCGGGGAAGAGAGGAAGTCAGGCAGTCCTTTCAAAGCATGTTTGAGAAAAATACCGAATCTGTGAGAAAGACGACTAACGCGAACATGTATGAAATCATGTAGACTTGTAGAGTTTTGTAGACCTATGTCGCTATGTCTGAAAATACGTCTAACTTGTGTTTTTACACATGTCGAAAAACATGTCGAAAAACACGTCTAGAAACACATCGAAAAACACGTGGAGAAACATTAATTTTTTTATTAAAAATGTCGTTTCTAAAGATAGATGACCCGGCGAAAAGAAATTTCATAGTCGAAGAGTTTCTGAAATCCAAGAAGAATATTCAACAAAACTTTTTATCGGAGAGATTGGGAGATTCAGGACTGCAGCAAGAATTAACCAAGCTGTACAAGCCTATCGTCGATTCGCAATCCGCAATTTCTAAAGAGCAGAATGTCCTACTATCCGCCATCAAAGAAAACTCGATAGCTACATCAAACGCGCTACAAACGCTACCCGCTTCGTTGAAGGTTCAATTTCCTCAGTATCCCTCGATAGAAGCGTATAGCGACGATCCGGCCGAGGATATTAGAACTTTAGAATTAGGCGATGTGGCAACCAAGTACCTTCATCAATACGCCTCCGATAGAAAAATCGTAGATACGACGTTCGGAATACGATCAAAAAATGGACAATTCTACATCGGCGATACTCCGATTTTTATTCAAGGAGACGATGTGACGGTTGGAAATAAGACGTATAGCGGAACACCGGGGCTTTGGGAGTTGTTGACGATGAAACAGCCGAACACGTCGATATACGATAATAATGATAGAGACGATTACGCCGAGATTCTACTCGCGTCGGATGCTATCAGACAGCCAAAAAATCCCAACAAACCGAAAGCATCTTCGAGCGTCAAATATAGAGAAATTATCAAGCCGATATGGGAAAAGAGGACTCGTAATGCGGTGGGTAAAGGCGTGGGCGGTGTAATTGTTATTTCCGAAGATCCAAACGTGTTAGCGAAACAGCTAGAACTACGATTTCAAAGCTTCAAAGCAGGCAATACCGGCGTGAGAAACGAGATCGTGGCGATGTGCGACGCGTTATTGATGCAGGAAGTGCTGAGTAAAGATGCTTACAAAAATATAATGATGGCATTGTAAAATGCAGAAAAAATGCAAGTCATTAATAGAAGGAGGTGTAGAAAACAATACGTTATCGGAGGATCGGGAATATTCGATACAATTTCGGGATTTTTCAAACGACTAGTAACGTCGAACGCCGCCAAACAATTAGCAACGACCGCTCTCAACGCGAGTAAAGACGTGGCGAAAGAAATTGGGAAAAAGGCCATCGACGTTGGGAAAACAACCGCAATCGACGCTGGCAAACGATTAGTAGACAAAGCAGTGGCCAAACTGTTTACTCCTGCTCCTACTCCCACCTCCAAGAAAATTACGCCAGAAACTAGACAAATTTTAGAGCGGCTGAGCGGCGTCGGTAGCGTCGGGTTGACCTCGAATATCCCAAATATCAATAATCTGATGATGGGGGATGGTCTGAAGAAGAACGGCGCCATATCGATACGAGATTTAGTACGCTCGCTAAACGGCGCCGGAATGAAGGTCGCGTAAAAAATATATTATCGCGTAGTAAAAAGTAGTAAAAATGCAATCATCTGATATTCTGAGATTTACCGAACAACCATTGAGCGATGAAAGCGTCGAACGCTACGAATGGTACGAGTATGAGCCGATATCGGGGGCGAATCTAAACACCTCCGGCGAGATTAGAATAAACATCGAACTTCAAGATCTATTTTGTCATCCGGCAGAATCTTACCTGTTGTTCGAGGGTAGATTGACGAAGGCGGACAACCCCACCACCTTCTACGTCAATGCCGATGAAGCAACCCTTACGAATAATGGGCTCATGCATCTTTTCAGTCAAATTTCGTATTCACTGTCGAATCAGGAAATTGAATCGTTATTTCACCCAGGTCAAGCAACGACGATGCTGGGATTACTCAAATACCCGAATGATTTTCAACTAGCACAAGGTTTGAATCAGTTGTGGTACAAGGACAGCGGTGCGACGGCTGCTATCGCGAATAATCAAGGTTTCGCCGTGAGACAGTCGTATATAATTCAAAAACCAAATGCCAAAGGTACTTTCAGCTTTGTAGTTCCATTGAAGCATATTTTCGGATTTTGCGATGATTACGACAAGGTTGTTTTTGGCGTGAAACATACGCTAACTCTGGTTCGTAAAGCCGATGATGACGCAATTTTTAGACTCACCGCCGCGGGTGCAGGGAAAGTTAGGCTGGATAAAATCTCATGGTTCATGCCGCACGTTATTCCCGCGGATATGGAGAAGATGCAATTGTACAAAACGATCGAATCGAAAGCGTCGCTGCCAGTTGCGTACAGAGCCCGTCAATGCGATACCACCTCCGTCGCACAGTCGACTAATTTTAGCTGGAGACTTAGCGTCAAGACATTACCCGAGAAACCTAGGTATATCATCTTGGGTTTTCAAACCGACAAAAGCGGCGATCAAGAACAAAATCCATCAGTTTTCAATCATTGCGATCTGAAGAACATGTTCGTGATGATGAACCAGGACCGATACCCAGTTGTCGACTATAATCTATCATTTCCGAATCAACAATTCGCGCGGGCGTACCGAGCAGCAGCCGCGTTCAGTGAAAAATACTATGGAATGGACGAACTAACGACGCAATGCAATATCACACCCTCGGACTTCAAAGATCTGTTTCCGATTATGGTGTTTGACGTGAGCAAGCAATCCGAGCGTCTGAAGTCATCGGTGGTCGATATCCAGATCAAAGGCACGTTTAATACGGCGCCACCAGCTAATACGGAAGCGTACGCAATGGTGATTTCAGACAAGTTACTGAGGTTTCAATCGGACGGTCAGAAAATGAGTGTGGTATATTGAAGTTCATGATAGAATGGGCGATGAAGTGTAGAAGTGTTGTATTCAAATTCAAAACTTGATTCGGTTTTGAATTCTAAGGGCGTAGGTATGCTGCCGAAAAATCGCGAACTAAAATATTTAGCGGATTAGGCGAAGTAATAAATATCTCGAGATAATCGGTATTAGTTAATCGAACTAGGCTAGTGCTCGATGCATGTTTACTGGACCCGGCCGTACCTCCACCGTCGGGAATCAGCGTGTATACTCCCCCACTTTTGTACAAGCCAATACTTTCGTTATATTTACCACTACTGTCGCGTACTTCCAACCACGTCGTAACCATGTAACAGCCGGCTTTCCGAGGAAGGAAACGGTTCGAATTGACTAGACAATTATCCGGATCGAATTTTACAGTTCCAAATGTTACTTGCGTTATTGTGTTGGCGATGATAGCCTGAGCCGAGAGGGCGTAAACACTAAACGCCGGGCCAAATGCATCCTCAGCAGTGGGGCTAGACACTATCGAAGCAATTCGTTCGTCCACGTATTTCTTATTCGTCAAATGATTATCGTTTGACGGAGAGTCGTCGTGATTCGTAATCAAATCTATAGCTTGTCCCCAACTTAGCGCTTCATCCATACCCGCATCCGGATTATTCGTTATTGGCAGGCCTTTGATGCAGTTGCCATTCATATTTAGATTCCCAGTCGCCGGATTTGCTCCATCTAACCTTAGAAAAGTACTGTTTACTTGGGACAGCGTAACGCCCCCTGCAATTATTCTTTGAGTAGATCCTGAATCCGTATGACCAAATTTATCAACAGGCATTTTGAATATAATGATTTTTATTAATTAGGGCCGTAAGAACACCGCAGAAAAGTCCCTACACAAAATATTCGTAGCGATGGATGAAAAAGCGTGTATGTTGACGTAATCGAACTCGTCTAGAAAAACTATGCTACTACCGATTGAATGGTTGTGCGAGCCTTTCGTGCTCCCTCCGCCCGCAATTTGCATGTACGACGCCCCATTTTTATACAGGTGGACGGTGCCATACGCGGTATTACTATTGTTGCAAAATTCTATGTACGCCGAAACGATATAGTACCCGGCTTTACTGGGGAAGAAATAAGTCGTTCCGATACCCTGTTCAATACCGAGTTTTGCGGTACCGCATCTTATTACGTCAAAAGTAACTGCAGTGTGAGTCCTAGCGAGTATAGCCTGCTGAGTTGAACTGTAAGCGCTAACCGCGGGTCCTACCACCGTCGCCACCTTCGAAGTAAGTTGTTCATCGACGTATTTCTTATTCGTCAAATGATTATTGTCGGTCGGGGCGTCGTCGTGATTCCGCAGTAAATCTATTACTTGCCCCCGACTCACAGCCTCGTCTATCCCCGCTTCCGGAGTATTCGCTGTATTCGCTGTATTCGTTGTAGGCAGACCTCTAATAGTATGACCACTCATATTTAGATCTCCAGTCGCCGGGTTTGCCCCATCTAGCCTTAGAAAGGTACTATTTACTTGGCTTTCAGTAACTCCTCCTGCAATTACTCTTTGCGTAGATCCCGAATCTGTATGTCCAAATTTATCAACCGGCATTTTTTTACATCTGAATATAATTTTAATGCAGGCTGTTTATAACTTCTTGAAAACTCACTCCATCTTTACATGTTTTTTTCAGGACGTGCAGGCATAAATGACCGCAAAACACTTCGTTGTCGGGCTGTACGCGTTCGCTATTGTAGTACACGGGACTCTGTAAATACTTTACCAGTTCTGTAGGAGGGGGCAGCCCATAGCTGTCGAAATATATTTTGTCCCTGCCGTTTTTTGAAAAAGCGACCCAGTGCGAGCCGGTTCCATTAGAATCGTCTAGATTTAGAATGCCACACTCGTTCCGGTTAGGTTTCTTTGGGAGCTCGTCTCGGACAAAAACGCCCCTGAAGTTTGGAATATTTAGTTTATTCGCGGCATCGATCAGCTGTATGTTTGACAGAGGGGTATTTGGTAGAACTATGCCTTCAACATTTATGTTTTTGTATGTCTCAAAACTCATTTTCTAAATGTTTCAAAAAGTAATGAGATTTTACTTCCTGCATAATATATAACCAACGATCTATTTTGCTCGTTTTTGCAAATTTTTCAGCGGTAGCAAAGGGCGTAAATTCACCCAATTCATGGCTCTATGGAGTTCTTCTTCATCGAGTAAGTTGAACGAAGATAGGGGTAGAACATGGTCGATTTGCCAATAGGATCCGTAATTTTCCATGGTCATTTCTTCGTCAAATTGAAACTGAATCCATTTGGTTAATATTTCAAAGTCAATGCCGACAAGTTGACGTGTCGTTTGTGATTTCGATTTGCCTCTTAGTGCATCGCCAAGCCTACAGCGCATATTTGTTAGTAATTTAAACTCCGGGTCATTCTGCCTTCGGGTTGTAATATACGCTTTTTGATATTTATTTCGAGCTTCTGCGCTGGCTAGATAATAATTATGTCTACAATTTTTGCATTCATTCGCCTTTCCATCTTTTTGAAATCGATTGTTGACGTATTCCGATATGTTCTGATTTACCTTACACCGGCTGCAAACTTTTGTGTCTTTTGTCTCCCTAATTTCCTGTCTTGCGTATTTGTGTGCAAGCTCTTTCACTTTGGCATTTTTACAAATTTTACAGCTGGGGTAATACCCGCTCTTCTGTAAGTTATCTTTGTGAAATTCGCCCAAGCTTTTTTCTATTTTGCATTTAGAACACACTTTTTTTGCCGCATTCATTTTATATTAGTGTAAATTATTCTTTATTTTGTTTAGTTTTCAGCGTGTAGTGCCCATAGGCTAGGGTATGGATCCCGTCGTCCATTATTACTCTTTTGTCGTCGTCGGCAGACAGAGCTATTTTATTTACTTCTTCGGTGTAAATTTCATGACGATAGGATCGAATGACGTTCATCGCTCTCGACTGTTGTCTTTTCGTAAACACGCAGTCTTTGTAATCTGCGTGAGTGATTGATTTCTTGACGACGTTCTTTTTCACACCTTTACATTTCTTGTAGTCTTCACCCGCCATTTTGTAAGAGTACAACTTGGATCGTAGTCCGACAAATTCTTCAATTTGTTTTCCCGCGGCCTCGTCTTTGAACATACCAACCACTTTTTTATTAACGCCGGATTCTATACCCGACGGGTGATCTCTCGGATAGTCTGAAGTATCGAACATACTTTGGACGTCGGGGGAAATATCTTTGTAGAAGTCTTCCGTTTTAATTTCATACGCCAAAGAATCGGTATCGGTGAATAATAGCTTGGCCCTATCCCCGTACTTGGCCTTGATGTAATTATAATGAAAATCATACATGAGCGTCTTACTGATGTCTAATATACACATTCCTAGATATATCGGCTTGTTGTAAAGCAACTTGGTCTTCTTCATGTGAACGGCGATGAGGTTTTCGTCGAAAATAGTTCGTCTGTCGTAATTAGTTTTCGCGGCTAGCTTGATAGCTTCCTTCTCATCACTCACCAATCGTATGTCAACTCGATTCTCGATAGCCTCCATTGTTTTACCGAAAACGCTATTGTTCATCAGCTTGAAAAAGTCTTTCTCAAAATCGTTCGTAGCTTTCGTTCTCAGGTTTGTATTCAGATCGATATACGTTTTCAGCCAGGCACTTTCTTCAAATTTTATTCCTCGATGTATTTTTACGATTTTCAATCCGAGACGTTCGTACAATTTTAAATTTCCGTAATGAACGACGTACTTCTTTTTATCGTTCAAGTTTGGAATGAGTTTCGCTACATTCGATCCCGCGGGTTTTACACTCTCCGGAGCTAGAGGATAATCATTATGCAGGTCGTGCAATTCCTTTGGATATTCTAAGTCGACTTCTAACACACATCCCACTCCATCTCGTTCGGTAATGTTTCTCCAATCAGTCAATTCGCCATCGTTCATCCATTCGAACCCGTGAGTTGGTAACGGTTTGCTCATCGCCCATCCGTACAAGTTGTTCGCGTCCAAGTATGGAATGAATACTGAATGCTGGGTGGGATTGAAAGCTTCTCCCATGTACTCGTTGTTCGCTTTCGCGTATCGATGTGAAATCGTGCTGACGCCTCCTCGTATTCCCTGCTTGATCATCAGCAACATATCGCAGTCGCTCAACAACTCCAACTCTACGCCAGTCGTCTTCAACGCCGCATCCCAAGCAAGTCCCGGCGAAGTATAATACCACGCAGGATCTAGGTTGTAGTTCTTCATACAGACGTCTCTAAAGTTTTCAAAGACATCCGCTAATAATAGAACATCCGATAAATTGTACAAGTCGTGATATTGGCGTAATGTTTTGCATTCAAATTTGCCCCATACCGTTTTTGCGTGCGCGTAATCTTTTTCACTAATACCCGAATCGATTAGTTTTGAATAGAAGGCATGTTTCGGCGGCAATTCGGTTTCGTTTAATCTTTCAACACCGTCGACGTAATCATACGGGTAAACGCCTTTTCTGAGTAAAAGATCCAGCTTCTCACCCTCAAAATATTTCCCTAAATTCTTGCACTGATCTTTCTGAAGATTTTTCGATAACGCGTCGAGACTCCGGGGCATGAATCTAAAACTATCGATGAAACGTAATTCGCGCTTGACTTCTCTCTCTTTTCCATCTTTGTCTACAAATTTATCGACGACGACCTCTCTGCTGAATGAGATATACTTTTCTTCGTTGCAGGGAATGCATTTGATTTTCTCGCCGTGTTCACCCCGTAATTTCTTGATAAATAAATGGCTGTCATAACCTGTCAAATTGTGAAATACGACGGGGAAGAACTTGGGGACTTTGTATTTCAGATTACAAAGGTTGTGAGCGGCACCTCTAAATTTTCCAGTCAAATGACAGTGATCTCGAACTCGATCTTCACGCAACTCTCCCCCACAGATATGGCAGTTGACAGACTCATCATAACATTTCTGTTCAGTTTTACCGAATATCATCTTCTTGGGGAATTTGAACTCGTTGTATATTCGTTTTACATTTTCTTCGATAGAGTCTATGAATAACTGAGCAACATCATCGTCTTCGTTTTCAGCCGTAAACCGCACCGGCTCTTGGGAATAAACATCATCGTCGAAGCATTTCAAATGATAACAAAACGAGCTGGGCGTATGTTTTTGATACTTGTTGGTGTAAGACGTGCTAGGAACGGGTTGACATGTACCGATAGGTTTGATGAACGATTCAAAGTCGGCAAAATACAAAAACGGTACACGCATCTTTCTATAATGATGTGTAAAACTTAGCATAGTCCCAGGTTCTGGAAGTTCTATTCGTTGGGCGTCCTGCTGCGAACAGTACTCAGTATGTTTGGGAAGCGATTCTTTTCTACTGAATCCTATCAAGCATCTTTTGCAATAGTACATTGATGTAGTAGTATTTTCTGTTTTCACCGCCATCAGTCTGTTGAAATTCTTGATCCAACAATAATGCTTCTTTTCTCCATCAGAAATGAGTAATAGATCTACACACCTATCATTCTCATGCTTTGATATATATAGTGGGTATACATTCACATCTTTCTCGTAACCAAAAACATTAATACTAATATTATTATTTTTCTCAAACTTACCTATCACATTAGCATCCGCTGCTACTGGGAATTCAATACCAGACCAATTGAGTTCCTCAGACTGTCTAATTAATTCTTTCGTAATTCTCTCCGGGTGTTCTTCAACGGGGTTTACAGCTCTCGCTACACACCACTTGAAGCATTCCTCATCTTTGTTCTTCATATTAATAATAGCCTTTTTATTCGCTAAATAATCAGGAAGTGGAATATAAGAACTTCCTTTCAATGGTTTATATACCACTGTATCAATATCCAACTTCAAAACGGTTTTGAATCTCCAATTACTCCCCCGCATCTGAAAACTTGCCATGCTCTCCTTAATTTTATCCGCTGCGTTGGTATATATTTCTCTCACATCGGTTGCTTCTAAAATAATATCACTCTTTGATTTGAAATTAGGCTCAGCCGTTACTACTTCGCCGGTTTTCATATCTACTTTCTCCATTACGCACATGAGATCGAGTTGAACTTTTACCCCGCGATTTTTCCCTAGCAACCTAACTACCTGCGGTCTTACAGCCTTGAGAAAAGTTGCAACATCGATCCTGTTGCCGCCATCGATCGTGTATCTTTTTGTAAACCCTTTGATAGCCGTCGCAGTCTCTCGAAGTTTGAACCTATGAATGGGCGGTTTTATTTGCGGAGGTAACCGACTAATCTCGCTAGTCAGCCAATCCGAAAAAACTATTTTATTTTTCCCCGGATGCAAAAATTTCCAAGTAGTAGTCAAGAATGCCGTAAGTTCCGCTTTTGCTAATCTCGAGTATCCTCGCACACCTCTCTTTTTTGCAATTTCTCGCAATTCTCGCACAGTGGCGGGAGTATGCGCTGGTGTTTTGTTGACCTGAGCCTGAGCGCCTAGTCGATCTCCCCGCGATATGAACGCTATGAGTTCCGCTTTTCGCAAACTCGAGTATCCTCTTTGCCCTCTCTGTTTAGGAATTTGTCGTAATTCTTTCAGATTATACGATGAGTAGTCCATTTTATATTGGGATCTCTCGTCTTTAGGTCGAGCCGTATATTCCATTTTTTCTGTCATTTTATATACGCCAGAGAATTTTTTTTTAACTTTTTTACTTTTTTACTTTTTTACGCCGGACGTCTAATTAAAAAAGTAAGCATAGTATTGGTCAAACTGCGCGGGCACTCAATTTTTTAGGCTGGTATTGGTCAAATGGACGAAAGTAAAGGCTGTACTGGTCAAATTGGACGAAAGTGAAGGCTGTACTGGTTGAATGTCCGAGCTTGCTACATTGACCTCTACTGTAGTCCGCTTCTTTGCCGGCAGATCTTCACAGTGACAGTGTGTACAGTTGCGCAAAAGACATCATTGCAACAGAAATCACGAGTCAAAAACATGGGCGCCCGCAGAAATTTTTGCAGGAGGAGGCAAAACACGATGGTCAGCGTAAAAAAAAATTTGCAGGAGGTACAAAAATGCAAAGCGGGGAGTTAAGAACATGCGTGGGTAATTTTTCACAGAGGTTTCTTGATGTAAATTTCTCAGTTTCAATTTTTAAAATTTCTAAAATGAATTGTTTCTTTTTGCAAGAAAATTTGCTTTAAAAATCGAAAAGTACTAGTTAAAAGTAGATTTTTTAATTCTCTAATGCGAAGAAATTTGTTATAAACCCCAAAAGTAGTAGTGAGAAAATAGGTTTCAATTTTCCAGGGGGGCAAGTGCCCCCCCTTGCCCCTATGTGCGGGCGCCCATGGTCAAAAATACTGCTAATTAAACGCACTACTAATTAAAAGTACCACTAATTAAAAGCACTACTAAATAAAAATAACTGCTAATTAAAAGCGCTACTAATTAAAAGTACTGCTAATTAGAAGTACTCAAATGCAATTGGAGCAGACGTATAAAAGCGTTTTCGTGTCTCTATCAGATATCATTCAAATATTATGCAAATGAGATGATGATGAATGTTATTTTTTTAGATGCTAGTTGCATCAACTGATCTGATAACTCTTGTCATTAGCGAAAATAGGGGAGACCGGGGTTGTTTGCAACAGGTGTTGCCATCGTGTTGGTTGCAACACCACTGATATTTCGGCGCTACATAATAGCAACTCAAAATTAAGCAAACCGTTTTGTAAAGAATACATTTTAGGCCTATGTGTCCTAATTTCTTAGCAATCGATTGGTAATGTCTACTGAACAAGAAAAAACTCGTTTTTGGCAATCGAAAGTAAATTTTTCGGTTTTTGGTTTTTTCGTTATACAGCCGAATGTTTTGAAGAATTATTTTTTGGTTTGGTTCTATAAGTTGGACAAGTAGTTCAGCTTGAAAATGCATTTAGTCATTTTATTTATAATCAGCGCCGTCAAAATTTTGTTCCATAAGACTGTCTAGGCATTGCTTCGGGGCTGGTTGCAACATTTTTTTCGGGGATGGTTGCAACAATCATGTTGCAACCAACCCCATACGTTTATTTCAATAAACCGCTTTCATTGTTAACCTGCCCGTCGCAGTTAGAGCACATTGTATTAAAATATTACAGGCTCTATGCATTCTATAAATTGGTACACTGATTGAATTATATTAAGCCATGTTACATGCTCTAATCACTTGACCTCTGTTGGTCTATTTTTTACCACTAAACTATCCATGACGATGAAAAATTGTTAGCGAAAACTGATTGCATGCGGTTCTGCAAGTAAAGAAACAAAGATGGGTGTAAAAAATGACGTTATTGAGAGCGGTGCTACCGTAGTCTTGGACTGTCAAAGTCACAAATTTAATTATTCAACAGTGTTGCGTTAAATTGAGAAAGTAAATCTGCGTATGGAGAAATTATGACACCGACTTATCCCGGAGGTAACCAAAATCAATTGCTGACTATAATTTGCTGATGGTTGGTGTCATGCATTATGGGTTATAATTGTGGAAGCAAGTGAACTTATTGTATTACTTTGAGGTGGTTTGCACTGGATATTTGTAGGGATTATGTGCCTCCATTGTTTTTTTATGCGAGTTAACTTCATTACCGGTACAAATATTTCTATAAGATATGTTCTGATTGGCCATATCGGTGCCAATCTTGAGGATGGATGACAAACACAAGCTTCTTCAACAGTACAGTACTGTAGGCTATGAGACGATTTATTGGGCATATATAATAAATCAAGTTTGCAATATTTTCGGGTGTATGGACAACCATAACTCTCACACTGGAATCGATTCTATAGAGTTCCCTGAAAAAAATTTTGAAGGCTTGAAATAATCTTACATTTTAAATTAAATATTGAATATCATTAGCCCAATTAGGTAGAAGTAGCCGGTCAAACTCTATCGGTGTGCTGGAGAATATTTATCAGACTTTTCGCATGACGATTAGGCTACTAGGGCAAAACAGTTTTTCTATCTTTTCTGATGCTCTCGATACTCTGAATTTTTGAATTTGTTCAATTATTATAGTCTTATAAGTTAGATGCACAGGCAGGCCTAAGTTGGCCCCTGGGCTATGCAGCCTTATTTGAATATTCATGCTACTTTCAATACTGTTGCAACCATCCCCGAGGGTTGTTGCAACCAACACCGGCCCTGGGCTGGTTGCAACATTTTGGAGCCCTCTGTTCAGTTAGTTATTGTGGGTACATGCTTGGTCACTGAGATCATCACTATATCTTGTTTTGATGCTGAGATATAAAGGATTCATATGGGCTAAACAGTTTGCAGATAGCTCCAAAGATAAAAATGTTACACGTAAAAATGTGAAAAATGTTGCAACCAGCCCCAGTCTCCCCTAACTCTTGCCATCAGCTAAGATAACTCTTGCCATCAGCTAAGATAACTCTTGCCATCAGCTAAGATAACTCTTACCATCAGCTAAGATAACTCTTGCCATCAGCTAAGATAACTCTTGCCATCAGCTAAGATAACTCTTGCCATCAGCTAAGATAACTCTTGCCATCAGCTAAGATAACTCTTGCCATCAGCTAAGATAACTCTTGCCATCAGCTAAGATAACTCTTGTTATCAGCTAAGATAACTCTTGCCATCAGCTAAGATAACTCTTGCCATCAGCTAAGATAACTCTTGCCATCAGCTAAGATAACTCTTGCTATCAGCTAAGATAACTCTTGCCATCAGCTAAGATAACTCTTGCTATCAGCTAAGATAACTCTTGCTATCAGCTAAGATAACTCTTGCCATCAGCTAAGATAACTCTTGCCATCAGCTAAGATAACTCTTGCCATCAGCTAAGATAACTCTTGCCATCAGCTAAAATAACTCTTGCTATCAGCTAAGATAACTCTTGCTATCAGCTAAGATAACTCTTGCCATCAGCTAAGATAACTCTTGCCATCAGCTAAGATAACTCTTGCCATCAGCTAAGATAACTCTTGCCATCAGCTAAGATAACTCTTGCCATCAGCTAAGATAACTCTTGCCATCAGCTAAGATAACTCTTGCCATCAGCTAAGATAACTCTTGCCATCAGCTAAGATAACTCTTGTTATCAGCTAAGATAACTCTTGCCATCAGCTAAGATAACTCTTGCCATCAGCTAAGATAACTCTTGCCATCAGCTAAGATAACTCTTGCTATCAGCTAAGATAACTCTTGCCATCAGCTAAGATAACTCTTGCTATCAGCTAAGATAACTCTTGCTATCAGCTAAGATAACTCTTGCTATCAGCTTAGATAACTCTTGCCATCAGCTAAGATAACTCTTGCCATCAGCTAAGATAACTCTTGCCATCAGCTAAGATAACTCTTGCCATCAGCTAAAATAACTCTTGCCATCAGCTAAGATAACTCTTGCCATCAGCTAAGATAACTCTTGCCATCAGCTAAGATAACTCTTGCCATCAGCTAAGATAACTCTTGCCATCAGCTAAGATAACTATTTTTTTAGCTAAGATAACTCTTGCCATCAGCTAAGATAACTCTTGCCATCAGCAAAGATAACTCTTGCCATCAGCAAAGATAACTCTTGCCATCAGCTAAGATAAGTCTTGCCATCAGCTAAGATAACTCTTGCCATCAGCTAAGATAACTCTTGCCATCAGCTAAAATAACTCTTGCCATCAGCTAAGATAACTCTTGCCATCAGCTAAGATAACTCTTGCCATCAGCTAAGATAACTCTTGCCATCAGCTAAGATAACTCTTGCCATCAGCTAAGATAACTCTTGCCATCAGCTAAGATAACTCTTGCCATCAGCTAAGATAACTCTTGCCATCAGCTAAGATAACTCTTTTTATTAGCTAAGATAACTCTTGTTATCAGCTAAGATAACTCTTGCCATCAGCTAAGATAACTCTTGCCATCAGCTAAGATAACTCTTGCCATCAGCTAAGATAACTCTTGCTATCAGCTAAGATAACTCTTGCCATCAGCTAAGATAACTCTTGCTATCAGCTAAGATAACTCTTGCTATCAGCTAAGATAACTCTTGCCATCAGCTAAGATAACTCTTGCCATCAGCTAAGATAACTCTTGCCATCAGCTAAGATAACTCTTGCCATCAGCTAAAATAACTCTTGCCATCAGCTAAGATAACTCTTGCCATCAGCTAAGATAACTTTTGCCATCAGCTAAGATAACTCCTGCCTTCAGCTAAGATAACTCTTGCCATCAGCTAAGATAACTCTTGCCATCAGCTAAGATAACTCTTGCCATCAGCTAAGATAACTCTTGCCATCAGCTAAGATAACTCTTGCCATCAGCTAAGATAACTCTTGCCATCAGCTAAGATAACTCTTGCCATCAGCTAAGATAACTCTTTTTATTAGCTAAGATAACTCTTGTTATCAGCTAAGATAACTCTTGCCATCAGCTAAGATAACTCTTGCCATCAGCAAAGATAACTCTTGCCATCAGCTAAGATAACTCTTGCCATCAGCTAAGATAACACTTGCCATCAGCTAAGATAACTCTTGCCATCAGCTAAGATAACTCTTGCCATCAGCTAAGATAACTCTTGCCATCAGCTAAGATAACTCTTGCCATCAGCTAAGATAACTCTTGCCATCAGCTAAGATAACTCTTGCCATCAGCTAAGATAACTCTTGCCATCAGCTAAGATAACTCTTGCCATCAGCTAAGATAACTCTTGCCATCAGCTAAGATAACTCATCAGATTGAGTTACCTAAAGACTCTAGACTACATGCATTTTGATTAATACGAACAAGAGCAAAAAACGAGTTCTCGGTCTTTAGTGTTAGTCCTATTAAACCGAAACCCTAACAACGATCATCATATTGATTTTGTGGAATTGACAAAGCAGACGAAGCAACGAACGGCTGATATAATAAACCAACCACATCAAACTTGTCGACGATCGGTTGAGTGTGAACGATGCTGTGATGCACATCAGCACTCGCATGCTGGATGACTAGCAGCTTCTTTGACAATGATTCTGATTCACTGCCACTGCCACTACTGCCACTGCTGTTGGTGGTGGTGGTGGTGGTGGTGGTGGTGGTGGTGGTGGTGGTGGTGGTGGTGGTGGTGGTGGTGGTGGGTCGGTGGTCTGCTGCTGCTGCTGCACACGACACCCACACCTGATCAAGATGTTCTACGTAAGCGATTTCAACCGGACTTCCATCCATAGGAATTATCTGTTCTCAAGAAAAACATCGATTCTACTAAACAACACATTGCTTAAAGAAACGCTATCAATTGCGATGATGATGGTAATGATGATGATGGTGATGATGATGGTGATGATGACGACGACGGCGACGGTGACGATGATGATGATGATGATGATACTAATAAAAATAATAATAATAATAATAATAACAATAATAATGATAATAATATATAGGCCTAAAATAAATAAATAATAATAATAATAGCAATAATAATAATAATAATAATAGTAATAATAATAATAATAATAGTAATAATAATAATAACAACAATAATAATAGTCAGCTAAGATAACCAACCACATCAAACTTGTCGACGATCGGTTGAGTGTGAACGATGCTGTGATGCACATCAGCACTTCACTCTTCAATCGCAAGAAGGTCCGCAACAAGGGGATCCTCTAGGTCCTGTCTTGTTTTGCCTGCCACTTCAAGAAATTTTGTCTCATTTACGATCACCATTAGCATTCGGTTATTTGGATGATCTCACGTTAGGAGGCACGCATGAGGTAGTTTGCGAGGACGTGGTGGCTATCACGGAAGGATGCGCCCGCTTGGGTTTAATCGTCAACAACTCAAAATGTGAGGTAATATCCAGAGATGCAAACATCACCCTGACAGAACCGGCGAACCAATTCAAGCGTGTACATCCATCTTCAGCAGAGCTGCTTGGCGCACCACTTGCCTCGCAAGAATCACTCACCAACACTCTAGACACTCTCGTTTCGAATTTGTCAAGAGCAATGGAAAAACTTGAGCAGATACCTAAGCAGGACGCACTCCTGATACTGCGGTGCTCAATAGGGGCTCCGAGGCTGATACATATTCTGCGGTGCACGCCCTGCTGCGACCACCCTGGCCTCATGAAATTCGACGAGGGGTTGCGAGCTGGGACTGAAAACATTCTTAATATCGCTCTATCGAATGATCAATGGTCACTCGCTACCCTGCCAATCAGGATGGGCGGTCTGGGAATAAGGAGAGCATCCTCGTTGGCACTTCCAGCATTTTTAGCCTCAGCCGCAAGAACTCAACTCACCCAATCGCTCATCCTCGCACTCACACAGGTTCCAGACGACTCTGTAATGGAAACATACAGAACCAGATGGCAACAGAGCTCCACGGAAACAACTGAATTACCAGCAGCTTCTGACAGCAAGCAGTCCTCATGGGACATACCTCTTTTATCAGCGGAATTATCAGAGATCACATCACGCGCTGCCGACTCGTATGATAAGGCAAGACTCAATGCGATTCAAGCTCCACATGCTTCAGACTGGCTCTTCGCCCTTCCGCTGGCAGCCCAGGGTTTAAGACTCTGCGACGAGGAGATGAGGGTGGCAGTAGGCTTGAGACTTGGAGCAGTCATCTGTGCCCCACACGCTTGCACATGTGGCACAATGGTTTCGGCCAGAGGCTCGCATGGTTTGTCTTGCTCACTTGGCTTCGGCAGGCAAGCTAGACATTCCTCAGTGAACGAAATTGTGCTTCGCAATCTCATCAGAGCAGGTATTCCGTCGATCAGAGAGCCAGCTGGTCTCACACGTATGGATGGGAAAAGACCAGATGGTCAAACCCTCATTCCGTGGAAAAGTGGGCGTTCACTTATTTGGGATGTGACCATCGTCGATACGCTAGCACCATCCTACCTGGCTGAGACATCTAAAATGGCGGGCGGAGCTGCTGAAATAGCCGCTGCTAGGAAGAAACTTAAATACTCGGAACTGCAGACGAAATACAACTTCACTCCGGTTGCGATAGAAACGCTGGGGCCTATGGACGAAGAAGGCCTGACTTTCATCACAGAACTCGGTCGACGATTGTCACGTATTACTGAAGACTCTCAGGAAACCTTCTTCCTGTTCCAGAAAATATCTGTAACAGTTCAGCGATTCAACGCTATCGCATGCCTGGGCTCGACGAGGCCGTAGTACTCTGTTTTAGAGGAATATAACAATGATAATGATAATAATAATAATAATAATAATAATAGAGAAACAAGCTTCTTGTTTCAACGCCTGTCTGTCACCATTCAGCGTTTTAATGCTGTTGCCTTCCACAGCACTTTTGTTCTTCCTGATCTTGACATGGATGGCCACTCCAGAGTTAAAATTGCTTATTAATATCTGACACCTGAGGGATTATAAATACCTCGGGTAAAAAAAAAAAAAAAAAAAAAAAAAAAAAATAATAATAATAATAATAATAATAATAATAATAGGGCCGTTCCAGACTTTGATTTTATGTTAGGCGCTAGATAAGTCCCCGAGGGATCCTGTATACCTCGGGGCAAAAAAAAAAAAAAAAAAAATAATAATAATAATAATAATAATAATAATAATAATAATAATAATAATAATAATAATGATGATGATAATAGTGGTTCCTTTAGAAGACTTACGCCCGAAATGGATGAGGTTTAGCCGTTCCAGGCACATTGCTTTTAATAGTTTATAAGCTTCTGGGGGAACGAAGTAGGCCTACCTCAGGGCATAAAAAAAAAAAAAAATTAAAAAAAAAATAATAATAATAATAATAACAATAATAATAATAATAAAAACGCGTTTAACACTCTGCGCAGAGATTCTCTTCTAGAGGCAGTGGCTAGAGACATTCCAGAGCTCTACCGATTTGCTCATGCTGCCTACTCCAATCGCCCACTCTTACGCTTTGGCTCGCACATAATACGATCAGAAGAAGGGACACAGCAAGGCGATCCTTTGGGTCCTCTGGAGTTCTGCCTTGTCTTACAACCGCTTTTAGTAAAATTAAGATCAAATCTCCGTGTTGGCTACCTGGATGACCTAACATTGGGTGGTAGCAGAGAGATAGTGGCCGCCGATGTCCTTCTTATTGCAGAAGAAGCGAAAGTCCTGGGTTTGATACTAAACCGCACCAAATGCGAAATTGCGTGCAACAACAATCAGATGCAATTCGATGAACCAGCGTTTGAAGGTTTTACACACATGACCTTTGAAGAGATGACCTTGCTGGGTGCACCTCTGATGCCAGGTCCAGCTGTGGAGATGGTCGTCGAATCAAAGGCCAACGATCTAGAGAGAGTAATCGCAAGACTAGCCATGCTTTACACACACGACGCTCTTGTTTTGCTCAAAAACAGCTTGAGCGTTCCGAAACTGCTTTACAGCATGCGCACAGCTGTCTGTGTCGATTGCCCGAGCCTGGCTCGGTTCGACCATTTACTGCGAGAAGGTCTATCAACCATCTTGAACGTGGACCTCGATGACGACCGTTGGCTCCAGGCTTCTCTGCCGGTGAGAGATGGTGGCTTGGGTGTTCGTTGTGCATCAACGCTGGCACTTTCTGCCTTTCTGGCTTCTGCCGCTAGCACGAGCGAACTGCAAGCTTGCATCCTACCTACAGAGTCAGCTGATGCTCCATATGTCCTTGCGGACTCAGCTCTCAAGGCATGGATTACTCTGACAGGTGCTAACCCACCAACTGGAGCAGCATCTCACAGCCAAAAGGAGTGGGATTCTAAAGTCACTGAAAAGGCATGGACGGGTCTGCTCGAGTCTACCAGTGTCCCATGCGACCGCGCTCGCCTCCTAGCTTCGAGAGCCCCTCATTCTGGAGATTGGATGCTAGCTCCCCCTGTGACCGCGCTGGGCCTGCGCCTCTCAGACGAGGAGATTCGTTTCGCAGTTGGGCTGAGACTCGGAACGTCGCTTTGTGAGCCTCATGTGTGCCACCACTGCCGAGGAAATGTTGACGCGAGAGGATTGCATGGATTGGTGTGCAGAGGAGGAAACGGAAAACACCAAAGACACAACATGATCAATGACGTTATATGGAGAGCTCTTGGCAGGGCAAAAATCCCGTCTCACAAAGAACCGCTTGGTCTGCTCAGAGAAGACGGAAAGCGACCAGACGGCGTGACAATCATCCCATGGTCACGTGGTCAATGCCTGGCATGGGACGTGACAGTGCCGGACACTTACGCCATGTCGCATCTTCCGCATACATCCAACGTAGCTGGCGAAGCCGCCGAACGAGCAGCAACGTCTAAGTCGATCAAATATGCCACCATCACCAGAACCCACGCATTTGTGGCGGTCGCCCTGGAGACCAGCGGCGCGTGGTGTAATGAAGGACAAACATTCATTTCTGAGTTGGGGAGCCGAATAACCGCCGCAACCCACGACCCAATGGAGACTTCGTACCTATTCCAGCGAATCTCGGTGGCTCTACAACGTGGGAATGCCATCTGCCTTTCCGGGACATTGCCACTACTCCCCGAGCTGTGAATGACATTCAGCTGAGCGACTTTTCCATAATAATAATAATAATAATAATAATAATAATAATAATAATAATAATAATAATAATAATAATAATAATAATAATAATAATAATAATAATAATAATAATAATAATAATAATAATAATAATAATAATAATAATAATAATAATAGAAATTATTATTATTATTACGATTATACAAAATATTATTACTATTATTATTGTTATTATTATTATTACTATTATTATTATTATTATTATTATTATTATTATTATTATTTTATCTGAAAAGTTCAAAACGTAAGAGATCAGATATTGGCATAAAACACCATACAATAATAAAAAAATTTAAATAATAGAGATAATAACTTTATTCCTATCCGTCATAATAAGGAATCTTTCTTGGGATCTATCTAGGGTCAATTTCCAAAAAGCTGTTGAGCTGCACCTGGGACTTGAGCTGAACTGGTGAAGAGAAGTAATGGCCGACGACGTCAGCTGCAGATGGATCATGTGTATGCACGTAGAATAGATAGAGATAGTTGGGAGATAGATCGATAATTTTATATGAACCGTAGATCGTTAATATAACAACTTTTTAGGTGAAGCTGAGCAATAAATGAGCAACAAGTGGGCGCACAATGAAGGTGGTCAAACATGAACTCAGATATTATTATTATTAATATTAATATTATTATTATTATTATTATTGTTATTGTTATTGTTAGTATTATTATTATTATTATTATTATTATTATTATTATTATTATTATTATCATTATCATTATCATTATTATTATTATTATTATTATTATTATTATTATTATTATTATTATTATTATGATTATTATTATTGTTATGTGGGAATAGCGAGGAAGTCGGGAAAGGCAACATTTAGAAGAGGCTGACACGACGTGTACATATTATTAATAATAGTACGCTACGGCATGGGCGCCCGCACATAGGGGCAAGAGGGGGCACTTGCCCCCCTGGAAAATTGAAACCTATTTTTCTCAGTACCACTTTTGGGGTTTACTACAAATTTCTTTGCATTAGAGAGTTAAAAAAACCTACTTTTAACTAATACTTTTCGATTTTGTAAACAAATTTCCTTACAAAAAGAAACAATCCATATTAGAAATTATAAAAAAGTGAAACTGAGAAATTTGCAACAAGAAACCTCCATGAAAATTACCCATGCATGTTCTTAATTCTCTGCTTTGCATATTTTTACCTCTTGCTACAATTTTGTAAACCTTGACCGTCATGCTTTGCCCCTCCTGAAAACATTTCTATGGGCGCCCATGCGCTACAGTCAGATCAGTTGAGTTTATAGCGGTGGTAAAATCGTAGAATGAGTCATCATCATCAGTCTGTGCATAATATATATTATTTATATACATATAAATATACATTTAAACTATGATATACTATATATATATACATACACACACACACATATATATATATATATATATATATATCTAAATAAAAATGTAACTGCGTTCGCAGGAATCTTTCTCCGCTAGGATCTTGGTAAGTCCTGGACCGATTCTTTTCAAAATTGCAGCAAAACGTTCCGTTCCAATAGGCGCGGGTTTGCATAATGCTTTTTTGTTAAAATCTTTTACAACAAAAAAAACACTTTCACTTCGATTCCACCGATTCCGAGTTCAAAATGCGCTATACAAGTCTTGCGGAACCACCGTTTTCAAACACGCCCGAATTGGGTCAAGGCATGCATAATTATTGACGGGTTGAATTTGAACTCGGAATCGGTCGAAACATATTATATCTATGGTCGAAACCACCGTTTTCAAAGGCGCCCGAATTGGGTCAAGGCATGCATAATTATTGACGGGTTGAATTTGAACTCGGAATCGGTCGAATCGAAGTGAAAGTGTTTTTTCTCAAGATTTTAGCAAAAAAGCAGTATGCAAACCCGCGCCTATTCGAACGGCAATTTTTAAATTTCCCAAATCCTTCGTCCGAAAGATTCGTGCGTACTCAATTACATTTTTATTTAGGCCCATATAGATATTCAACACATTCAATAGCGGCCCTGTTGCGTTCGCCTTTTCGCGTCGATTTCGAGGAGACACGGCGTGAGGGAGGAAAGGAGGGGGAGGGAGCGGGACGAAGAGGGAGGCGAGGGAGCGGAGGGGAGGGATGGACGAGGGAGGGATGCAGGGAGGCAGAGGAAGGGACGGAGGGATCGGGACTGGGAAGGGGAGGAGGGTATGGTGCAGGGGAGGTGGAAGGGAAAGGAAGGGCAAAGGGACGGGAGAAGGTAGAGGGGGTTGAGGGGATTGGACGGGGAGGGGTGGGAAGAGGAGTAGAAGGGGGAGGGGAGGGGAGCGGAAGGGGAGGGGGAAGTGGGGGACGGGAGGGGAAAGGAGGGGAGGAGGGGAGAGGGGGAGTGGGCGGGGAAGGGGGATGGTGAGGGGAAGGGGAGGTCGAATGGAGATAGGGACGGGTGGTTGGATGCTCTTTTCAGCCACAGCAACGCGTGGCCGGGTTCAGCTAGTATATATATATATATATATATATATATATATACGTCATACCTCGACGGGATTGAAT